>PITA01000178.1:0-224880 GCA_004023965.1 Spilogale gracilis
TAGGGTAGCTCTATCTTTAATTTTTTAAGGAATCTCCACACTGTTTTCCAAAGCGGCTGCACCAGTTTACATTCCCACCAACAGTGTAAGAGGGTTCCCCTTTCTCCGCAGCCTCTCCAACACTTGTTGTTTTCTGTCTTGTTAATTTTGGCCATTCTGACTGGTGTGAGGTGGTATCTTAGAGTGGTTTTGATTTGAAGATTGACAGTTTTATGGGACACCTGGGTGGCTCAGTTGGTTGAGCGACTGCCTTCGGCTCAGGTCATGATCCCGGAGAACCTGGATCGAGTCCCACATCGGGCTCCCTGCTCGGCGGGAAGCTTGCTTCTCCCTCTCTCACTCCCCCCTGCTTGTGTTCCCTCTCTGGCTGTGTTTCTCTCTGTTAAATAAATAAAATCTTTAAAAAAAAAAAAGATTGACAGTTTTAACTACATAAAAGTAATTTTTTGTATGGTATAAACTACCATGAGCAAAGATAAAAAGCAGATCACAAACTGAATTTAGCTATTAGCAGACACATGGCTAATTTCTCTTTATATATAAAGAGAAAAGAATATGAAGAAGATCAATCTTAAAAGTCGTCAAAACAGAAAAACAACCCATATAATTTCACTAGTGCATAGAATCTAAAAAAATGCATAAACAGCAGAATCAGACCTATAAATACAGAGAATAAACTAAAGGTAGGAGGAGGGGGAAGTGCAAAGTGGGTGAAGGGGAGTGAGAAATACAGGCTTCTGGTTATGGAATGAATAAGTTACAGGAATAAAAAGTACAGTATAGGGAACATAGTCATTGATATTGTAATAGCGTTGTGTGATGACAGATTGTAGCTGCACTTGGGGTGAGCATAGCATAACATAGAGTTGTTGAATCAGTATGTTGTATATATGAAACTAATGTAACATGTGTCACCTATACTCAAAAAAAAAAAGTGAAACTGGGTGTAGGGAAACATTCACTGAACAGTTTTATTAAGAGAGCGCAAGCACAGGCAGGGAGAGCTGCAGGCAGAGGGAAAAGCAGGCTTCCCACTGAGCAAGGAGCTAGTTGTGGGACTCAATCCCAGGACTCTGGGATCATGACCTGAGCTGAAGGCAGAAGCTCAACTGACCGATGCTTAACTGACACTTAACCAGGCATCCCTTTATTTTATTTTAGAAAAAGAAGTTTATATGAGCAGCAATATAAATAGAAGTAAAAAAATAAAAGTGGTCAAAGGATATCCCCTGATCATAGAAAAGGAAATAATGTCATAAATACATGAAAAGTATAAGGTATTCAGTCATAATAAAGGAGATTGTGATTAAGACTACTGAACGTGTTTGGCAGGCTGTGAGAAAACATACTCATATTACTAGCAGATGTTTACTAGCAGACTACTTTGGCAATATTTATCAACATTGCAAATTTTACTTTTAGAATTGACCCAAAATGGTGTACATTTCCCAGGCAGTGCTATTTATTTATTTACTTACTTATTTTTAAAGACTTTATTTATTTATTTGACAGAGAGAGCACAAGTAGGCAGAGTGGCAGGCAGAGGGAAAGAGAGAAGCAGGCTTTCTGCTGAGTGGGGACCCCGATGCAGGACTCGCTCCCAGGACCTTGGGATCATGACCTGAGCCAAAGGCAGCCGCTTAACTAACTAAGCCACCCGGGCCCTCAGGTAGCATTATTTATTATAACAAAAATTTAGACTGAACCTCGCTGTCCGTCAAAAGGGGGCTGGTAAAGTACATTAAATAACATCCATACAGTGGAATAATGAATCTCTGTAAAACCCACTAGGAAGAGTTCATTTATTGATAGAGAAGGATGATAGATACATTTTGTTGAATGAATTTCAGTTCAGAACTGGGTGTATATTATGGTATTTGTGTTATGGGATGTTTTGGGAATTCTCTCAGAAAATATTTCTGGATATACAAGAAACTGATAGCATTAGTTGCTTATGGAGAGGAGGGGATCTGACTGGGGAACAGAAGTTGTGAGTGAGACCGATATATGCAACTTAATCTTTGAATATTGATTTTAAATTTTGTTTTAATTTTCTTCATACTAGGAACTATTAAATTTTATTAAGGAAGGAAAGAGGGTCAAAATAAAGGAAAGTAGAAGATGGAAAAAGAAACAGGTTAAAAAATAAATGCCGATGTGAAATATTTTTGAGTTCTAGCATTAATTTGGTTTTGTACTTCCCAGGTTCAGTTTTCTACTATTATGTTTGCTGCTTGATTTTCCAGTTGGCAGTTAATCCACTGTGAAACAGTGTTTTTTTTTTTTTTTTTTTAAGATTTTATTTATTTATTTGACAGAGAGAGAGAGAGATCACAAGTAGGCAGAGAGGCAGGCAGAGAGAGAGGAGGAAGCAGGCTCCCTGCTGAGCAGACAGCCCGATGTGGGCCTCTATCCCAGGACTCTGAGATCATGACCTGAGCCAAAGGCGGAGGCTTAACCCACTGAGCCACCCAGGCACTCTAAACAGTGTCTTAATTTCGGACTTGAATACTTATTTGTACCTATGAAAGTATAGAATCTTAAACACAACTGTATGGTTTCCTAATAATTTCTAAGTCAACAAAATGGAGATGTTGACTACAAAAGCAGATGCAGTTCTGTTTAAAATGTCATATAACCCGCTTTACAGAATAGTAGGAAAACATCCTTTTCTGTTAAATACAGATGAAAGATGTTGAGAATTATACATGTAAGATAATAGTGGAAATGCTTTTAAAATACCAACTGTAACTTCTTTATATGTTGTAAAACATCTAAGTTCTTACAGGTTTTTTCCCCTAAATGTGTTGACATTATTGTTTAGGTTTAGAGCATAAATTGCAAATGTAATTCTAGAGTAATTTTATGTGGCCTTTGATCATGTGATCAGATTTCTTTGAATTGAAGACATTTGTGTTTTTCTGATATTCTTTGAATGCAGTTTCATCAAGGAACCTAGAAAATGCATTTTTCCCCCCTTGCCTTGTTGCAGTTTGATTTTCTAGTTGGTATAAAGAAAGATGATATTGATGGAATAAATTTGAAATTTCAGATCGATTACTATGAATGACTTTAAGTTTATCAAAACCTTCCCCATAGTATTTCAGTAGGTGTTCATTTGTTTTATTCAAGGGATTCACATACTGTTAAACATTTGAATTTTTGTGCTTTATTTTGATTAAAACAAATTTCAAAGTGTTGATCTGATCATTTGCTTTTGAGTAAATAGACTAGTTATATGGAGGTATATACTTGAGCATTTATAATGTTAAAATTTTCATCTTAAAAATTTTTGACTTTTAGAGGTGTCTGGGTGGCTCAGTCAGTTAAGTGTCTGCCTTCAGCTCAGGTCATGATCTAAGGATCCTAGGATCCAGTCCAGGCTCCCTGCTCAGCAGGGGATCTGCTTCTCCCTCTTCCTCTGCCTCTCTCCCCTGCTTACGCTCTGTCTCTGTCGCCTTCAAATAAACAAACTTTTTTTTTTTAAGCTTTTATTTATTTATTTGAGAGAGAGAGAATGAGAGCGAGCGAGCATGAGAGGGGGAAGGTCAGAGGGAGAAGCAGACACTCTGCCAAGCAGGGAGCCTGACTCAGAACTTGATCCTAAGACTCTAGGATCATGATCTAAGCTGAAAGCAGTCGTTCAAGCAACTGAGCCACCCAGGCACCCCATAAACAAAATCTTTAAAAAAATGTTTGACTTTCAGTTTAAGGCAAACCAAGATGAACTTTTTATTTTTAATTTTTTTTAAGATTTTATCCCAGGCCCCTGAGATCATGACCTGAGCCTAAGGCAGCCGCTTAACCAACTGAGTCACCTAGGTGCCTCCCAAGATGAACTTTTAGATTTAAATGACTGCTGCTAGGAAATGACTGGCCCCATAGTTATCTTATATATGAGAACTTTGGTTTTCTAGATAAATTAAGCTAAGATTGGATGTCTCTTGAGTGAATTCATACACATCCTACAATGTAGTGTTTTCTGTGGGCGATTTTTCAGATGTCTAAATTAAGCTTATTAAGTAAAAATAGATATTTTATACTTCTGCTTTTTTTCTTGCCAATGGAGAAAGCATATGGCAAATTCCAGTTGTATCCAAGAAATAGTGTACATAACACTTAAAAGTGCTAATTGATCATAATCTGATATATATTTTTTTAAGATTTTATCTATTTATTTGACAGAGAGAAACACAGCTAGAGAGGGAACACAAGCAGGGGGAGTGAGAAGGGGAGAAGCAGGCTTCCCACCAAGCAGGGAGCCCAATGCTGGGCTCAATCCTGGGACTCCGGGATCATAACTGGAGCCGAAGGCAGACAGTTAATGACTGAGCCACGCAGGCACCCTGATAATCATTTTTTTTAATCTTAAAAATAATCTTATATGAGCCCTGGGGTACTGGCAGCTTCACTGTTGTTAAGGGCCTATTCGAATGTTTCATGGTAAATTGATTTGTGGAAATAATTTTTGTTTAACAAAGACACGTGTGATAAAAATATTACATCTGAGTTACCACCCTAAAAGCTTTCCAGATTCCTTCTGCATTGGTTGTGATGTTTTCTCCTTCCTTTCTAGGGTTGTCTCTGTGGGAAATTTGTCCTCCGTCCATTACGACCATGCCGTAGATACTCTACTTCAGGAGGTTCTAGGTATGTGGTATGTCTCCCTGTAAACGGGCTTTTAACTGCGTGTAAAGAGATGTATGTGTATCTGTTTTCCATGAATTTGGGAATAGCTGCTTAAAATCTTCTTCGTTAAGGAGTACAAACACTGGAGCTTTGCTGTAATATTTGGAGCATTATTTATTCGTAGGTGAAAATTTGTTATGATGCTCCTTTTGGTTCTTTTGTTGCTGGTTGGCATCCAAGGTAGACAGCCTCCCTCCCTCATGTGCTGCCTTCCATTCTGTGGCTAATAGATTTATATCCAGAGCTTAGCATATTGTAGTGTTTTTTGTTTTTTTTTTAAGATTTTATTTATTGACAGAGAGAAACACAGCCAGAGAGGGAATACAAGCAGGGGGAGAAGAGGGAGAAGCAGACCTCCTGCCAAGTAGGCAGCCTGATGTGGGACTCGATCCTGGGTCTCCGGGATCATGACCTGAGCCGAAGGCAGTCGCTTAACCAACTGAGCCATCCAGGTGCCCCAGCATATTGTAGTTTTAAAAGTATTTGTTTTATTTGATATTTGTATTGTCTTTTTTTTATAAAGGGTGTGTTTTGTTTTATTTACGGAAACGTTTTATTAAGGGGAGAGGAGCTTTAAAAGTTAGTGATATTTCTCTTTTGGGGTTCAAGGGAAATCTCATGATTGTGAACATCTTGAATTTTTTTTTAACATCTTGATTTTTAACTGTTACAGGGCAGATTACTTCATTCTTCCTATTCTAGATATTACTGTACTTAAAAAATCTAGTTATCCATAAGGAAATTTTGTTTTCTATTGCAGACCTGTTGTAAAGCAAATGAATGAAAGGTGATATGCAGCTGTAGTAATAAACTTGTGATCTGAATCAGCAGTAGAGAGGTAGAGTTTAGGGGTGTTTGAGACTCTTACATTGGTCTAAGGAAGTAGTTTTGGGAGAGGCAAGAAATATAAATGTGTTTGCTGGTTCTTTCACTTAGGTTGTCCCCAGGCAAAATTGCTGGAGCTGGCCTTTTGTTTGTTGGTGGAGGTATTGGTGGCACTATCCTGTATGCTAAATGGGATTCCCATTTCCGGGAAAGTGTAGAGAAAACCATACCTTACTCAGACAAACTTTTTGAGATGGTTATTGGCTCCCCACCTTATCCTGTTCCATTGCCAAAGAAACCGGTAAGAGTTTTAAACAATATTTCCATTTATCCTATGGAATACTTGTAAAACCAAGTTGTTTTCATCTTGAAAATATTTTATAACTCAGTAGAACTTGACAGATGTGTGTTTACTAGTTTCCTTCAACATTAATTTGTAGAGTTGGATTTTTATCCCTTCTGAGTTAAGTGTTCTCATTTACTACCCACTACATAGAAAATAATAGCGTGGTACATGAGGGTAAATGGAAGAGGCTGCTTGGGCAGAGGTAACTGTGGCTGTCCTATGGATGGAGGGTGGTTGTGACAGCCTACAACTTGCAACTGTTCAGCTCTGACTTATAACACTAAAAACAAACAGAATGGTCATGACACAGAACCCAAAGTGTTATAGTTAGTAGTGGTTCTTTTTGGACCACAAAACAAGAGCCACAGAAATTTCAGCTACTTACTGATTGGTTGACAGGATTATCTTCTGGAATGTTGTACATATTCAGAGTTTGAACTTTACCCCCCACCCGCCCCAGCTTAAAATTTTTTTTAGACATCCTAAATAATTGTTCATTCAAACAACCACTTGAAAAAAACATTTATAAAAGAGATCATGGATTTTTGCTTATTTGGTCTTGTTTATTTCTTTGCTGGGATTCTGGACATGGCTAATCAGTACTTTCTAGAAATTGGGTAGATTTCTATTCTCTAGTATCTAGCATAGTCTACAGGTCAGTCCTATAATAGCACTGATACTTGGAAAAGCAGGTGTCCTCTGACACCTTCCCCTGACTCTGTCATGCTTTTTCAAAACAGTCTTCCACATCATTTATTCTTCCATATGAACTTTAAAATGTCTGTGCGGGCCAAGAGAGACCATTTTGTAGCTTCAGTAGTCAAGAAACAGAATTCTGTGGATTCATTCTAAAATCTTGGGTCTATTTTAACTTCTATGACCCAGGTGAAATAGCTGAGAGCAATTCTAGGAGCATGGAGTAAGGCTGACCGTTCAAGTAGTGTTCTTTTCTTGCTTGACATGACTTCAAGTGTCATTCTTTGTAGATTACTTGTTTATCTCTCTTGAAAGTCATGACCTCTTCACATTCCACTGCTATCCTGCTGAACATTTCCACTTGGATTACTTGACTGGTTGGTACCATACCACCTCAGAAGTTACACTCTTCTGATGTACTCTTTTTGTGTTACCAATAGTACCGTGTTGTCGCATAGTTAGGTTAGGATTCTTAGGTTCATCTTCATAGTTGCTTGTATTTTGTTAGCTATCATATCTTGTTTAATCTCTGATATTTATTTTTGTCTTACATTACAGCTGTCATCCCATTTCTGACCTTTATCACTTCATATCCAAACTAGACCTGTTTCTTTCTGCCCCTGCCAAGACTTTCCTCTCAGTCTCCACCCCTGAGATCTCTCTTCCTACCATAATCTAGGCCATCCTCATAGCTATACCAGAGAATCTTCTAAAATAAGTTATCACAGGGCGCCTGGGTGGCTCAGTGGGTTAAAGCCTCTGCCTTTGGCTCAGGTCATGATCTCAGGGTCCTGGGATCGAAGCCCGCATCAGGCTCTCTGCTCGGCAGGTAGCCTGCTTCCTCTTCTCTCTCTGACTGCCTCTCTGCCTACTTGTGGTCTCTCTCTCTCTCTCTCTCTCTGTCAAAAAAATAATAATAATAAAATAAATAAATAAAATTTTTTTTAAGTAAGTGCTATCACATTTTTATATTTTCATGATCTCACTTATTATTTACTTTTATATATTATCATTTGAAAGAGAGAAGACCACAACATGTAAAAACTAGAGAGACTTTAGACATTGTTTCCTGTTCTGAATAAGAGAGTAAAGCCAGGAGTGGTTGAAAGTTAGCCTAGGAGCTAGCCATTTGTTACTTTATTCTGTAGTTATGGTTTTTGCTGGTTTATAGGCTGACATTCAACACGCTTGGCACTCTGGCTCTTGTTTACCTTTCCAGCCTTATCTCTGAATGGTCCTGCACGTAAATCCTTAGCTTATGCCAGTTTACCTTATAAATATGCCTTGCGCTTTCCCTTCATTTATTGAGCAAATGTCAGTCAAGTGACTAGGCATCATTTTGAGGGCCTGTGTTAAAGCAGAGAGCTAAATAAAGATCAGTTCCACTTGCACAACTTTTCCCTTTGTCGGCTTATACCCAGAATGGCTTCCTTTCTATTGCCTACTAATGTTCTCTTCAAGACCTCCATCCTTTACTACATACACCAAAGTGTATTTACTCGTTTCTGAATTACAGTAACAGTTAGTGTTTTTATTTTTAAAATTTTACCATTTATTCATTCTCTGCCCTTGTGCATTGTTACCAACTTGTTGCTTTTAGAAACTACATTTTTTTTCATGATAATCCTTTTGGTGCCAACATGCACAGATAAATATTGAGAGAAGATGAATTTAAAATCTTTTTGATAGACATGGAATAAGACCTGCCTAAAGGGAGACATGTACTGTGTTCCTGGATAGGACTTAATGTCATAAAAATGTCATTGTTCTCAAATATATGCATTTATCTTAAATTTCTCTTAAATTTATATATATTTGACAGAAACGACATTTGTATACACATGTGCATACACATGTGCATGCACGCGTGCACACACTGCCATATGCACATACACTTAATAAGAATTCTAATGGATATTTTTTAGAGGTTGAAGAATCAGATAACATGATTTTGAAATTCACATGAAGGGATAAATAATGTTCTAAACTAGCCAAGCACATTTCAAAGCAGTGTTGGGTTAGGGAGGGGTCAGAGACACTTGTTTTTCCTTTGTAATTGACTTTGTTGTAATCTTACTTTAATAGGACAATAAGGCTTTGACACAGGATTAGAAATTAGAGGAATAGAACAACTTGGTCTGGAAATAGGTCTTATTGTACATAGACACACATACACCCACATTTATTGTGACAGTGTGAGTTGCTAGAACCTTATGTGAAAGTGATCTGTTAATAGCTGTTAAAAATATATAACCTTTTTGACCCAGCACCTCCTCTTTTGGCAAACTATCCCATAGATACCATACTACAGAATTTTCCAGTTAAATAGACAAAGTTGGTTTTTGGTTTTTTGTTTTTTTTTTAGTATTTTATTTATTTGTTAGGGAGAGAGTACATGCACAAGTAGGGGGAGTGGCGTCAGAAGGAGAAACAGGCTCCTGGCTGAGCAAGGAGCCACATGAGGGACTCCAACTGACGCCTCTGGGAACAGACCTGAGCCCAAGGCAGATGCTTAATGGACTGACTCACCCAGGCACCCTGGACAAGGATGTTTAACAACAAAAAAGCAGGAAACAGCTTGAATGTCCAAAAACAGGAGAGTACTTGTCAAAATTGTAGGGTTTGCAGATACATTAAGATGTGCAATTAAATTCAAATGTTATGCAACTAAAAATAATTTCTTGACCTGGAAGAGAATGTCCATGATACATTATTAAATGAAAACAAAACCAAGAACTGAGTTACATGGTAATTTGTATAATATAACAAACCCTATTTTGGTTTGTTTAAAAAAATGAAACACTGTGTATGTGTATATACCTGAGCTTATGCTCAGGGCTAGAAGGATAGATTTCAGGCTATTGGCAGTGGCTGCCTTCAAGTGCTGGAAGGGAAAAGAGCAGTAAAGAGGCAAAATAAAACCACTAATACGTCTTGATATTATTTTGCTTGTTATAGTGAGCATGTATTTTATAATTTAAGTGATAAAATTCTACTAAAAGGAAATGCACATATTTTTAGTTTCTGGTAGTGACAGTTCAAAATTATTGCTGTTATATTTGAGTAGTCTTTGAGATATCTGAATCCCGTTGTCAAATTTTGGCAAAAAAATGGCACATCACAGGTGAAATGAAAATATTTCTGCTACTCTAATTTTTGCCAGCACAACTTATGGCAGTCCTGTTAATGAACAGGGTCTTAAACTTAAGGCAGATGGTAATTGAGAAAGAGAAAATCAGGCATTACCATAGGACTGTGTTTTTTAGTGTGCAGTTGCATGAATCTGGGAAATTAAGCAAAAAACTAACATTTGGTTTTGCTCAGAGCCTCTGAAAATTAATTTGTTTCTAACTGAATGTATGCAACAAGGCAACAAAATTGGATTTAGAAAGCAGGTGGAAATGGTCCTCTCAGTGTTGTATATGTAAAAGAAATTGTGTTTAAAGGGAAGGCTTTGCAACATGTACTTTATTATTTGCCCTAAGAGAAGCCTTTGTTACTGGGCCAGTCATTTGGAGTGAAGTTTTTGGGCTGCATTTTAAAATGAAGACTTCTCTTACCCTACAGCAGTTAATAAGATATGTAATATTTTGAAGTGTTAACTTTATACAAAAAGCGTGATATACTTCTGATATACTACAAGTTACTGTCTGCTGCCTTAAAAAACACACACACACACAAACAGTATTATATCTGAAATGTTAATATGTTTTTTATTTCCAAGATTCAGTCTGCTCCACTAAAAATCTCCAGTGTATCAGAGGTAATGAAAGAGTCTAAACAGCCTGCCTCACAACTCCAAAAACAGAAGGGAGACGCTCCAGCTTTAAAAACAGGTACCTATACTTAGAATCAGCTTTTTTAAAATTAAGGTAAATGAATTGCTTTAATGTATTTGTACCCACGGCCAAGAAGGGGTGAGTACTTCACACCATGAAGTACTCTTCTGGTCCCTAGTTCTCACCAAGGAAGGAGTGTTTACATCTGTCATTTGACACTCATTTTAGGAGTTGAGTGGGATATGGAGTTGAACTTTATTGTGAATAGCTACTCAGGGTAATGGCAGGAATTGTCTTGCCTCCAACACTTTTTCTTTATGTTTTTCCCCTGACTCCTAGCTTTTCTCCTTCTTAGTGAACTAGCTGTAGTCTGGGGAATTTTTTTCCCCATTCCCGATTTGCCAATAATTTTTATCCCATTTTATGACACTTATCTAACTCTAACTTGCTCAGTAAACATTCAACTTCTGTGTTTCTCCTTAGTCACTTCTGCCCTTGATTAAACCTCTTGACTTTCTTTCATTCAGCAAATATTCACTAATTGTCTGCTATGTGCCAGATGTTCTTCTAGGCACTGGGGTTATAGCAATGAGCAAAATAGTAAAACAAGCACAAACTCTGCAAATATTTCTTAGTGGGATAAAGGGAGGAAGATCATATATAAATAACATGTGAAGTATATAGGATGTCAGAAGTGTTGTGTTGGGGGGGGATATTGCAATTTAAAATGAAGTGGATAAGGAAAGTCTCATCTGGAAGGTCTCATTTGAACAAAGACTAGAAGGCAGTGAGGGATTAAGGCATGTCTAAGAGACTGTGGAAGAAAAACATCCCAAGCAGAGGCGTTAGCTAGTGCTAAAGCTTGGTATATTTAACTAGTAAGGAGCACAGGAAGCAGGAGTAGAAGAAGAACAGTAGAAAATGAGGTTGAGAGGAAGCAGGAAGCCAGTCGTGGCAGTCTTTGGAGGCCATTATAAGCATTTTGCTTCATATTCTGAGTGGAATCGGAAGGTGTAAGGAGGGTTCTGAGCCAATGGATCGATATCTAATTTTCATTTTAATAAGATCAGTGGCTGTTGCAGAGAGTAGATAAAGGGACCAAGAGCAGAGCAGGGACACCAGGTAATAGACATTGCAGTAATCCAGCTTCATCTCTTAAGTGGGACTTTCCTTTTATTTAAATTTTTTTCTCTGTTGCTCTTTTTTTTCTACTTTACGTCTAGAGTTAATCATTTTCTTTTCCAGCACTTATTTATAAGGTCTTGATTTTTTTTCAGCCTTCCTTTCTTCTTTTGTGTTTAAAACTCATACTGTTCTTGCTTACACCTCTTCTTTCATCTCTACACTGTTCAAAGCAGTTAAAAAATATCTTTTGGTCACTTTGTTTTGTTTACCTTCTTCATTACATGTCTTTTTTTTTCTGTTACTACTTTTCCATGTTACGTAAATCTTAATGCCCACTTCTCATGTTAAGTTTTAATACCATTTAGTAGGTTACTAGAAGCCCTGCCTGAGAACTGTGGTGCATATAATGCAAGGGGGTTCTGATGAGACTCCTTTCTCTTGTGCATTTCCCACTCTTGTCCATCTTGTGTGGGTTTGTATCAATGGGGGACAGGGCCATAGTCTGTGTGTTTGAGTAGTGGCAGTACAGGTGTTTGTGTTTATAAGGAGTCAGATATGAAGTGGGTGCTAGTTGTCAGATATTCCTGTGTTCTTCTGTGTTAACCCAGAAAAATTATAAATGCCATGAGTAACATATATTTGTAGGACCTACAGAGGCAGCTCAAATTATTTCTGCAGCAGGTGATACACCATCAGTCCCAGCCCCTGCGGTTCAGCATGAGGAATCTATAAAAACTGAGCACCCTGGAATTGGTGAAGGGCAACCCAAGCCTGCAGCTTCAGGTAGTTTATTTATATATGTGGTTTTGTAAATGATTTCTTCATCAGAACTATTTAATGCCTAGACAACCTCTAGACAGTATGTAAGTACCCACTTATACTGGTTTTATTTGCAGACTGGCTTAGGGAATTTTTTTTAAATTTCAGAGTCTGAGTAAGTCTCTGAAAGCAAGAGGTTTAAGAGCTGATCCCTTTTTTCTTCATGTTGGAATCATTGACTGGTGATGTGGTTTTAGAATCCTAATGACAAAAATACCTTCAGTTGATAGAACTGGCAAGTACAAACGATGGTGTTTTTATATCCCTCTGAGCTATTGAAATTCTGTGCTGAAATTTGATTTCCTCTTATTTACTTTTGCCGCAAGAGGAAGCATCCTCAACTTCTGTACGGGAGCGACCACCCGAAGAAGTTGCAGCTCGGCTTGCACAACAGGAAAAGCAAGAACAAGTTAAGATTGAGTGTATGTAAATCAGACGGCTTCTTAAGCACTTTGGGTCATCTCCATCAGTTGCTGTCTTCCTCAGCCATCGGCACACATTTCTCATCCCATCAGCTAGTTTGGTTTCTTTAGTGGCATTTGTCTATGTACCACCTTTATTTCACCATTTGTATTCTTTCCACTTAAACTTTTTTTACTTGGGTAACAAAGGCCATTCTTGGTGTACAGTTGGAGAAAATTCTGAATAATACTTGTACTTCATCCATTTGTGTTTATTAGGGCTCGTGCTAAAGATTCTTGGTATTCTGTGGAAGAGAAGTTGTTTATGTTTTGGCAACTTCCCTGAAAGTCTTTTAATTGTTCAACTCATGAATTTATTTGTGCAGGTCAGAATGGCCCCTGATGTGGTTTATTATCAGCCTTTGGACTCTCTCTTGTTAGCCCCCTTATCTGACATTGGTGGGGAGTGGAATGTTTACACATTGCTGGTTTCCAGCTAACTGAAGCATATCCCTTTTTAAGTTTTGATTTTATGTTAAACTTTTTGATGGTTTTTAAAAAAGATATATACCTAAAAATGTATATTCCTGTCTTAAGGTACAGGGAGCATCATTTATTGTACTGGGCAGTATAGTGATGTCTCTGGAGGTCGGGAGGATATGTAGCTTTTTGCTGGACTAAGAGATACTTGTTTTAAAGTCTTAAGGCAGTTGTTTATAGTTTCTGTTTGTTCCTCCCCATGTCTTATTTCTGCTTGTCTTTCTGTCTGGAGTAGTTCCTCTTTACCTTTTAATGCTTTGGTTCTGCCCTACTCTCAGGAGGCAGGTTTGTTGGAATTGTGTAAAGAGTAGAAGGGACAGAAGGAGCATTGGTGCAGGGCTTTAGTTTGGCTACTTGGATTCTGGTTTTGGATTATTTTGTGTTCTTCTGAGTTTCTGGCCATGGTTAAAAATAATAGGGAATGTTGAATAAAGACTTCAAAATAAGTGAAATATTTCTATATTTTTCCCACTTCCTAGTTTTTCCTGAGTTCTCTGTTACAGCAAATCAAGATAAATTTTTTATTCGTATTTTTTATTTTTTACTTTTCACCTTTTATTATGTAGATGCCTTAAAGTAAGTCATACATTTAAGATAGTGATGTCTGCTGTTTCATCATGCTCCCTTTTTTTTGTTCAGTTTTTATCTTTCATTTGGGGCATAGTGAAAATTTTAAGGATTTTGTCACCTCTTAGTTTTCTCTCAGGCTGTACTTTTAAAATATGTGTTTGTAATTCTTACCGAGAATCAAAACACCAGTGGTGCCTGGGTGGCTCAGTTGGTTAAGTGTCTGCCTTCGGCTCAGGTAATGATTCTGAGTCCCAGTTGGGCTCCCTGCTCCGCAGAGAGTCTTCTTCTCCCTCACCGCCTCCCCCCTGCTCATGATCTCTCTCTTTCTCTCTCACTCACTCTCAAATACAAAATCTTAAAAGAAAAAAGCACACAAAATCAAGTAGAACCACATCAAACTAAAAAAGCTTTTGTACAGCAAAAGAAACAACTAACAAAACAAAAAGGCACCCTATGGAACAGGAGAGAGGAGAGACTATTTGCAAACTGTAAGTCTGATAAGGGGTTAATGCCCAAAATATATATGGAACTCCTACAACTCAATAGCAAAAACAAAACAAGAAAGAAAGAAGTTCGGGGAGAAGGAGGAATCAAAGTACAGTGAGTAGACCGGAAGAAGACTTTGAACCTGTAGACCACTGTGAAGTGGTTTACTGTTATCTGTGCTCTTATGTGCAGCCCCCCTCCCCCCCATTAACTCATGCACGTTCCCTCTCTGCTTCTTTTTCTCTTTATACCCCTCTCTTCATATTCCATGTGTCTTCAGGTGAACCTCAGTCTCACATTCATGGTGTGTTATTTTCTCATCACCTTTCTCCTTTCATCTTTGTTGCACCGGTATTACAGGTGGTTCCTAGGTTCCGTTTGTTCATCTCTAGCTTGTGCTCTTTTGCTTAAAATTACTTTTCTGTTTTTGTTTTGCCTGCCAAATATATTTTCCTTTTTTAATCATCTGATGTGTGATAAATTAGTCTTCTCACTGGCTTTCTTTTTTCAGATGACCATTTGCCATTTTAGTATTATATCTGGAATCATCCCTTGATTTTTTTTTTTTTTAATTAGGTTTCTTTTTGATTCCTGAAGCAGCATATAGAAATATGATCTTTGTAGGTTGTAGCCTCTTGCAACCTAGTATCTGGCTGTTTGTTGAGTTCTGTTACAGAAAACACTGTCCCTTTCCAAAACCACCTTTTCTTTTTTGTTGCTTTATTACCTTTTTCTTTCTCTTGTCTGTTATCTCCTTATATTTTGGTGGTATAAGTTGCTGTGGGTATCCCTTCATGCTGAGGAGATGCAATGGGCACCTCTTTTTCCCTGTGGATCTATAGGATCATTATTTAAGCTGAAAAATGCTGATGGTTATGCTGAATTTATAGCCTCTAGTAGCTAAAAGGGGCTAACAGTGCCTAAAACTTTGTTCCTCCCATTTGAAGTTTAATGCTAGCCTTCTTTAAGCAATTTTTTTGTCTTAGAAAAAAATCCCAAACACTTTTTATTTTGAAAAAATTCTGTTGTGTGTTAAAGTAAAAATAATACAATGAACCCCCATAGGTCTGTCCACCAGATTTAGTAATTATTAATATTTTATCAGACTTTCAAATGAAACTGATTCTCTAAATCTATATGTTTTTGTTTTTTACATTTTTGAGGAAATGCAAAGGAAGACTCAGTAGGAGAAGCAGGGAAGTTTACAATAAAGTTATTTAGGAGGGAGGGATTTGTTTTTTAACTGTTCTTTGTATTTCAGCTGTAGCCAAGAGCTTAGAAGATGCTCTGAGTCAAACTGCTCACATCACTCAACAGGCCATTATCGCTCAGAACGCCGCAGTGCAGGCTGTCAATGCGCACTCCAACATCTTGAAAGCAGCCATGGACAATTCTGAGGTGAGCCAAAGAATGGGTAGACATGTAGTATTTAAGACCCACTTCTTTTTTTTACTATGGGCTTTCTCCCACTAAGTGAAGACTATCAAGAGTAATTGTTTTTTAAATAAGGCAGGAAAAGTCTTTGCATGTTGTTTTTAATGAGTTTCATGTAGTGCTTTATCTCACAACAGTGATACAGTATAAGATTTAGTTCATATTTGCTTTCATATCTTAATAGTGCTTGAGTATTATTTTGTTAAATTTTTTTTGCTTTAAAGTTGCCAACCATTTTAAATTTCTTTTTTAATTTTTAATTTTTTTGCCAATCATTTTTTAAAATAAACTTTTTACTTTAAGATACTTTTAGATTGACACATAGTTATAAGAAATAAAACGAGGGGCATCTGGGTGGCTCAGTTGGTTAAGCATTTTGGTTGATTTTGGCTCAGGTTATGATCTCAGGATCATGAGAGCCAGCATGGAGCTCCACATCAGGCTCTAAGCTGGACATGGAGCCAGCCTGCTTAAGATTCACCCTCTCCCTCTGCTTGTGCCCCCCTCCCGCCCCCACCTCATCTCTCATATTCTGTCTTTCTCAAAATAAAACAAAACAAACAAACAAAAAAATCAGAGATATCCCATGTACCTCCAAATACCAGCTGTTCTAGTATTTTTATTTATTTGTTTGTTGGGTATGGAGCCCAGCCAGAGTTGGAACTCATGACCCTTGGATCAAGATGGAAGCTAAGATTAAGAGTTGGATGCTTAACTGACTGAGCCAGCCAGATGTCCCCAAACCAGCTTTTTTTTTTTTTTGAAGATTTTATTTATTTATTTGACAGAGAGAAACACAGAGAGGGAACACAAGCAGGGGGAGTAAGAGAGGGAGAAGCAGCCTTCCTGCTGAACAAGGAGCCCGATACAGGGCTGTATCCCAGGACTCCGGGATCATGACCTGAGCTGAAGGCAGATGCCTAACGACTAAGCCACCGAGGCGCCCCCTCAAACCAGCTATTTTAAATGCTTATGTTGATTATTTAACTGATATTGAACACATCAGAGAATAAACTAATTACACTGATTTAAAACAGTAGTACGGGACATAATAGATTTTTAAATAATTACTTTGTTGTTCAGTGTATAAAAATGTATCTGTAGACACCAAGCCATTTAAAGAGTAAAAATAAATGAACTATGAGTCTCAGTGATCAGGATCTTGCACGATAAATAAAGTTACTTTGCCACTATAACTGTGTGCTTTTTACCAAATTTAAACACACTTCAGGGGCGCCTGGGTGGCTCAGTTGGTTGAGCAACTGCCTTCGGCTCAGGTCATGATCCAGGAGACCCAGGATTGAGCCCCACATCGGGCTCCCTGCTCGGTGGGAAGCCTGCTTCTCCCTCTCTCACTCCCCCTGCTTGTGTTCCCTCTCTCGCTGTATTTCTCTGTCAAATAAATAAAATCTTTAAAAAAAAACCAAAACACACTTCATATTTTTTTAGTCCTACGCACATACATCACAGAAAAGTTAGAGCTCTGATGGTAAATAGCTAGAAATTAGAACTTTTAAAAAAACTTAAAGAAAATTCTGGTTTATTCAGTGTCCAAGAAAAAAATTTAAATTTCAGTCAAAGTTCAGTCAGGAAAGTGGAAACCACACAGAGAATACTTAATGTTTTGATTATATAGGTGTGGGAAGGATATAAGTTGTAGGCTATCAGGAATTTGGGTTCAAACTGAAGTAGACTGGTATGTTTCAGAAGGACAGTGATTAGGTAGCTTTAAATGTTAGTGTTACTACTTCGGTGAAAGGTACATAAGAGGGTGTTTCCTCTTCACAGTGAATGTACAACATGTAATGCATGTGGATTAGATAGTATGAAATCTATTGAAATAAGATTTTACAATTGAAGGATGTCTTACAATAATGGTTAACTAGATAGGGGATATTAACTGGTGTTACAAAATGATCAGAAACATGAACAAACACAAGTTTGGAGATGTTAAAAATGGATTCCAACTAATGTAAAAACTGCTGGTGCACAAAGGCTCTTATAATAGATACAAAGCAGTGTTTGGAAACAGTTGGACTTGGCTTGATAGTAGGGGAGCCTAGTGTCTCTTCCACAGAACAGCTTATCCTTGGACCTGTAAGGACTTTGAAGGAAGACTTTTGAATATATATAAAATTAACATTTTACAAAATTCAGCTCGTAAAGGAGGGGAGTGGGTTTGACAATAGTTGATTTTCACTTTACCCATTATAGAGGGTCATTTTTTTTAAAAAAGATTTTATTTATTTATTTGACAGAAACACAGCTAGAGAGGGAACACAAGCAGGGGGAGTGAGAAGGGAGAAGCAGGCTTCCCGCCGAGCAGGGAGCCCGATGTGGGGCTCAATCCTAGAACTCCGGGATCATGACCTGAGTCGAAGGCAGTCGCTTAACCAACTGAACCACCCAGGCATCCCCAGAGGGTCATTTTTAGGATAATGTTTTGGAGGAGTAAGGACTGTACAAATGTATAAACTTTCTACTTACCCTTAAACTGATTTTGGTAGACCTGTAATTAAGAGAATTTTAAATATTGGTGCTTCATTGAAGAATAATCAATGAACAATCAATAAAGTTATTCTTATAAATTTTTTCTACTTCATATTCTCCTTTTGTGAATCTAATAAAAACATCATCTGTCCTTAGAAAATGCTTATATGCACTAGAGCACAGTCTTTTACAGTTCAAAACTGTATTTGGTGGGTATTGAGGAGGGTATTGATGGAGTTCATGGACTTCCTTGGTTCTAACTGTGAACCTTAGATTAAGAGACCCTACTCTGAAGAAATGCCATATATAAGTTTTTACCTTTGAAGTTAATGTCCTTGTTTCTAAATTTAGCCATGTTGGTGTATCCTGTAACTGTAATAGCCGTTATTCATGTTTACATCAGTAAAACCTTTTATTTAGATTGCAGGTGAGAAGAAGTCGGCTCAGTGGCGCACAGTGGAGGGTGCATTGAAGGAACGCAGAAAGGCAGTCGATGAGGCTGCTGATGCCCTTCTCAAAGCCAAGTAATTACTCATGGACTTTAACAAGTAATTAGGGCCTCCTGGTGGCTTTCTTTGGGCTGGGTTTTCTTTGTATTTTGTGTATAGAAACAGGAAGCAGAGATCCTTCCCTCCCTTTACCTCTACTTGATCTGTATTGGTATCAGGAACACAGGTTTAAAAAGGAGAGAGGGAATAAAATATAATTAGGCCAAAGTAAATTTGGCAGAAACCTATATAAAGGATGTTGTATAAAAAGCACTTTTTCTTTTAGGTGACATATCTCTATGGATTTACTGAAATTCTGCCATGATTTCAAGATATTTCAGGGGTGGTTTAGGCAGTTTTATCAGAATTTTGAGAGTATGTCACAATCTCTTTGTCTTAACTATCAAAGTAGTTAGTAAATAGTAGGTCTAGTTTTAGACCTTGATTCCTAGAATTTGGCTTAAACTAGGATTAAGCAAGCCAAGTATAAAATCAGCCTCTGAGGATGGAAACCTACATTTGACTAAAGGGTCTCATCAACTCATCATTTTGGAATCACGGTCATTCAAAATTTTATTGTGATTTTTAATAAAATATTTATTCATGGAGAAAGAGAAGTCGTCTTTTTCAAGCCAGCATATCATTTAAGGAGATTCAAATTATTATTCTCACTTCACTAAATCTTGAGTCAGGGCTCTTGAGTTCTGTGTTTTGTGGTGGGTAGGCCACAGTTTATCCAATTTGTGAAACATTCTGAATCATGAGAGCTCCTCAAGACCAGTTATATTTGCTCAGTGAGTTCCTTGGCTTCTTCCCTTGCTTCTGCCTTCCGTATTAAGCTCTCTCTCAGTGGAAGGGGAATAGGCCTAATCCATGCAACAGCTGCCATTTATTGAGTGTGCTCAGTGTGGTGGGCACTGTGCCAGGTCCTTCTCACTAACTACTTCTAATCTCCATATAAGGATGAGCAACAAAGGAGAGGTTGAGCTAGGAGTTGAATCCAGGTTTTCTTGGTTCTTAAGCCTATGTATTTCCCTGTACACCATGCTCCTTCTCTGGTTCATGCTACTAAATCTGGCCAAGCTCCTTTTCACGCTACTAAATCTGGCCAAGAACTTCTGACTAAGCTCCTTTCATTTGTTAGTAAGGAAAGCTGCTCTGCCTGTATTTATTGTAAAAAAACAGTAATTTTTTTTCAAATTTTTTTCATAGATTCTTAACAGTTGTATGCTGTATATCAAGCTCTTTGCTAAAGTTGATGAGGAATAACATCCAATCATTGTTTTGTTTTATTGGTTTCCAGAGAAGAGCTAGAGAAGATGAAGAGTGTAATTGAAAATGCAAAGAAACAAGAAGTTCCTGGGGCCAAATCTCATATAACTGCCGCCGAGGGGAAACTTCACAACATGATAGTTGATCTGGATAATGTGGTCCAAAAGGTACATTTCTTTGGTCTTTTATAGCATTAAAAAAATTTTTTTTTAATATTTTATTTGAGAGACAGTGAAAGCGAGAGCGATCACAAAGGGAGAGGGAGAAGCAGACTGAACAGACCCTGGTGTGGGGCTCAATTCCAGGATCCCATGATCTGAGCTGAAGGCAGATGCTTAACCAACTGAACCATCCAGGAGTCCCGCATTTTGAAAAATTTTTTTTAAAGATTTTATGTATTTATTTGACAGAGAGATTACAAATAGGCAGAGAGGCAGGCAGAGAAAGAGCAGAGAGCCCTATGTGGGACTCGATCCCAGGACCCTGAGATCATGACCTGAGCTGAAGGCAGAGGCTTAACTCTCTGAGCCACTCAGGTACCCAGATTTTGAAATTTTTAAATATAATTCTTTAATCAAAGCACTTGAAAAATTTGGGAAAATAATAAGATTCCTTTTTTTCTTCCTTCCTTCCTTCCTTTCTTTCCTTTCTTTTTTTCTTTCGATTTTATTTATTTGACAGAAAGAAACACAGCCATAGAGGGAACACAAGCAGGGGAAGTGAGAGAGGGAGAAGCAGGCTTCCTGCTGAGCAGGGAGTCCAATGTGTGGCTCGATCCTGGGTCTCCAGGATCATAACCTGAGCCAAAGGCAGTCGCTTAACCAACTGAGCCACCCAGGCGCCCCAAATATTACCTATTTTAAAAAGTATTGACAATAATGGATAATCGACTTTGTGTCTAAATTTAGTAACAACTTCTATTCTTTGTGGGGAGAAAGAAAGGAATCTTATAGGGGCGCCTGCGTGGCTCAGTTGGTTAAGCAACTGCCTTTGGCTCAGGTCATGATCCCGGAGTTCTAGGATCGAGCCCCACATCAAGCTCCCTGCTCGGCCTCTCTGCTTGTGCTCGCTCTCTCGCTGTGTTTCTCTCTGTCAAGTAAATAAATAAAATCTTTAAAAAAAATAAAAATAGGTAATATTTTTGGTCATGGTTATTAAGTGAAAATTTTCATTTTGTAGCAGATCTTTGTTTGCACTTAAGTAATCTGTATGAGTAGTTTCCTGTGACCAGAGAAAGAGGGACAGGGGCATAATGAGATGGTAAAGGGCTTGTGTGAATTACAAGGCTTATGTTTTTTGTTTTTTGTTTTTAAAGATTATTTATTTATTTATTTGACAGAGAGAGAGAGAGGGCAGAGAGGCAGGCAGAGAGAGAGGAGGGATTAGGCTCCCTGCTGAGCAGACAGCCCGACTCCAGCCTCGATCCCAGGACCCTGAGATCATGACCTGAGCTGAAGGCAGAGGCCTTAACCCACTGAGCCACCCAGGCGCCCTTATGTTGTATTTTCTGAACTTTAGCTTTCTCTCTATATATATTAATTATATATTCCCAGCCAACATATAAATACATGCCTATAATGTCTTCCTTTATTTGGATGGTGATGGTAATTTCTGTTCACTTAACCACATACCCTCCTGTATTTGTTCAGGTCAAAGCAGCTCAGTCTGAGGCTAAGGTTGTATCTCAGTATCATGAGCTGGTGGTCCAAGCCCGGGATGACTTTAAACGAGAACTGGACAGTATTACTCCAGAAGTCTTGTCAGGGTGGAAAGGGATGAGTAAGTACAGCTGAAGTGTTGGTACTTTCCTGTTTTTGTGTTTTAAAAACTGTTCAGCTAAACTTGCTTCAACCCCATTCATCTAATCCAAACCCTTCTGGTATTCATATCTCAGTTTGGTGACAGTATAGTGTTTTTCACATTTTATTTTAGTCATAACCATGATTGGTGACAGTGCTCCCAAGGTTTTAGTTCCAGCCAGTGTTTGATTACAGAGCCAATGATTCTCTTCAGATATTTGCTACCTAGGAAAAAATAATTTAGAATCCAAGTAATTCAGAGTGACATTATAACCTTAAATCTATTAGAATATTGTATATATATGTAAAATTATTCAAAGTCTTTGGTACTTTTAAAAATATTTGTAATGAATTAAGACGCCTCAGGACTGGTCTGTGACAACATTATGGTTGAAATGTCACTTGGTGAGAAGGAAATCATCTGTATGACTATGGACTTGCAAATAGCTCAGACTGCAGAGAACTTTATTAACTTTGTTTTATACAGTGTAACTGCAGAGAGATAGTCACTTTTTCCTGAAGTGTTCTGAGAGTATTAACAGTCACATAAATTACCAGTCTCAAATTCAAAATACATTTGCTACTGTCAGTTAGAAGCTGAACGTAAGGTAGGAACTGAACTGGTGTTTTAGGACCTAGTCAGGTGTATATACTACTACCTGATCCAACTGGTCGCCTCATAGATATGTGCTTAAGAAGACAACACAGGTGCTCAAGGAGACTCATAAAAATATTCATAGAAGCCCTGTATTTGTAAGAGCAGAAAAAGCAGAAACTGCTTAATGTGCTTTCCATGTAGCAGTATAAGTGAATGAACCAATTGTTCATTCAAGGTTGTGCTTGTGATAGAATATTGATTTCTTAAATATTTGAAAGAGGCCTGTACTGAGAACAGACTCCAGACTGGGACTTAGTGAAATACGCTATGAACCAATGTAAAGGGGGGATGGTGGGGGTTATAAGAATGATAGTTTCTATGTAAAAACTAAGTTAATTGCTTTAGCAAAAATACAGATAAGTCCATGGAAACCAAAGCTACTTTCAGTATGAATGACTTTCTGATTTTGTAAAATGTTAGAATTTGCCTTGATTTATATTGTTCTGTGTCCTTTTATGTTTTAGGAAATAAACTCTATTGTTTTGCTTTCTAATATTAAAATACACTTTTTCTGCTACTGGTTTCTGGTTCCCTATTTCTTGTTTAGTGATTAATAACTAATTAATGTATATGTATATTTTTTAAACTTCTTCTTTTCCTTTGTAGGTATTTCTGACCTAGGTGAGTAATTTTGTGTGTTTTAAAACTAAAGGCTTTTGTTTGTGTCTTAAAATACCGAAGTCTTTTTATTTGCCTATGATTCTTATACTAGCATCTAAATAATTTATAACAGAATTATTTTGCATGTGATAAATCTTATTTGGTTGTTTTGGGCATCCATGTGTTCTCAGGAACAAAAATATTTCACCAAGTGATTGGAAACCTGTAGATAGATATCTATATGTATTTTAAAGCTTTCAGTTTAGGGGCGCCTGGGTGGCTCAGTTGTTAAGCCTCTGCCTGCGGCTTGGGTCATGATCCTAATGTCCTGGGATTGAGCGCCACATCGGGCTCCCTGCTTGGCGGGAAGCCCGCTTCTCCCTCTCTCACTCCCCCTGCTTGTGTTCCCTCTCTGGCTGTGTTTCTCTCTGTCAAATAAATAAAATCTTTAAAATAAATAAATCTTTCATTTTGTAAAATTTCAATAAGTTGGAGGAAAACTATAATAAGTTCATGGATCCATCACTCAACTTCAGGAATTATCAGTACATGGCTTTTGTCACTTATTTCCCCAGTTTATATTGTATCAGTTACCAAATAACATATATCCTTTCAGTTACAAATAATTTTCATACGTTCTAAAAAGTAGTCACTCTATCATTATCACACTTAAAACAGTAATTCCTTAATGTCATCACATGTCTATTTAGTGCTCATTTATCCCCATTTTATAGAATGAGTTTTTTTTAGTTTTCTTTGAGTCAGTATCCAAAGGAGCTACGCTTGTTGAATTTGGTAAGTTTCTTATCCCCACTTTGTTTTTGGCTTCTCAATTCTTATATTGTGGAATTGAGTCATCATGTAGTATTTCCCACGTTCTGGATTTTGCTGTTAAAGCTATAATTCTTAACCTACAGTAATGTGTCAGAATACTTTTGGAATGTGAGATTTGAAAATAAAATACATGCTTAAGCCTAAGTCAGTCTTCGGGCATGTGTATTTTAGAAAGCTGGACAAGTGTTTCTAACAGACAGATCTGTTTGCAGATCATTGTCCTAGGTAACCCCATCTGTTTAAGAAAAGATATAAAAACTCGTTACTAATAAGAGAAAAGTCAGAGAATCTGAATTTGAGACTTAACAGAAAAGAATATACGACTAATCTCAGTTATGCATCAACAAAAATATATAAGTGTGTATATATAAACTGTCTTTAGAGGCAAAATTAGGATAAATTATAAAGCCTTTCTATATTTAGTTCAGACTGGAAATACTAATTCGTACCTGGAAAAGAACTGATTATATACTGGAAGGCCTACCTAAGTTACTTCGATTGGGGTTGAACATGCCTTAATTGGACACAGGCTATGAATTTCTGAGGGCAGTGGAGAATCTAAATCTGCTTTAAAGGGTTAGCTGCCGTTTGCTTTCTTTAAAGCTATTAAATTACTGTAACTTGAAGCAGGTACCTTGCAGGTGTATAATTTTGGTGAAATGATTAACATTTTACTCTCACCGCCTGTTTAGCTGACAAGCTGACCACTGATGATCTGAACTCTCTGATTGCTCATGCACATCGCCGCATTGACCAGCTGAACAGAGAACTAGCAGAACAGAGAGCCACAGAGAAGCAGCACATTGCACTAGCCTTGGAAAAACAAAAGCTGGAAGAAAAGCGGGCATTTGACTCTGCAGTGGCAAAAGCATTAGAACATCACAGAAGTGAGATACAGGCGGAACAGGACAGAAAGGTAGAGGAAATGAGAAACTGAACATGAATCCACTTGAATATCTGCTTCCAGAGATAATACCAGTCATTGACTTTAAGACATTAGATGTAAATCATGCCTACCCACCTTTGAATGGAGCTTTGGCCCTTGTTCTAGTCAGAACTTCTAGGGAAGGATTGTTATAGCAGAGTTCTTAAATGTTGAGCAGGTGCTGAAGTGAAAGTAAGGAGGCCTTGGTATCCAGGATTATCTACCTTATCTTTTCCAGGTGGAGCCCCTGTCCCCTAAACAGGATTAGCTTCTTTATCTTTTTTGGGTGGAGCCCTTGTGCCCTAAAGCAGTGCTGAAAGAATCTCTGTTGGAGTCTGAGTGTCTTTTTTCTCTGCCAGTGTTTTGGTTAAGAATGGAGGAGATCGCTCCTGTAGTCTTCTGTTGGTTCCTGTCATGTATTAAATAGGTATCTCTGGGTTGATTTGGGCACCTGAGTACTTATCCTCCCTTCGTGAGCTCTTCCGGTGAAGTTCTTTCTTCCCTATGTTGCTGGTACACCACACTCCTGGCCTGTCTCCCACCTTGCTGGCCAATCCTTTGCCTCCTTCTTTGCTCAGCCTCCCAAATAGGAGCTTGTACTGGCCTTGGTTCTGAAACCTTTTATCCATCTAAACCGTCTCCAAGTGCTCTTATTTACTGCACCTGTGTCTGAGAAGGTTCAATCCTGTCCATCACGGGGACATTTATGTTGCTTTGCCTTCAGGTTCCTCCTGTCCAGCAGCTGACTTGATGTCTCTACCTGGCTTTTCAGTAGTTGTTTCAAACTCAGCTTGTTCAACACAGATTTCTTGACTCTCCCCACCCTGTCTCCCAGCCCCTCAGCTTGTTTCTCTGTACATCTCCATCTTACACTGGAAATCCTGCTTAGTTGTTCCTCTGTCAACTTCCACATGCAGTCCATTGACACATCCACTTCTGCATCCACAGTAAGTCCCAAGTTCGTCTGCCTTCTTGCAGTCCAGATTATCATCGTAACAGGCTCCTGGTTTTCTCTCCCTCTTTTTAAAAAAAAACAAATTTCTTTATTTATTGCGGGGAGAGTGCAGGCTTGGGGAGGGAAAAGGGAGAGAGAATCCTCAAGCAGACTCCCTGCTGAGTACAGTGCCCAAGGCAGGGCTTGCCTCCAGGACCCTAAGATCATGACCTGAGCAGAAGCAAGGAGTCAGCCATTCAGCCAACTATGCCACCCAGGTTTCGTTTTCATGCCTGTCTTTCTGTGTCTATTTATGTGGCAGTTGGTTCTTCTCAAACCTATTCTGATCAGATGCTAGGCTGCTAAAAACCTTGCACTGACAGCTCATTGCATTTAATAAAAAATCCACGTTCTTAACGCACACCAAAAAGGCCTCTTGATCTCATTCTGTTTGCTGTGAGCCAGACTTCCCTTATTTCCCTTATTGCCTGTATTTGCCAAGTACCCTGGTTTTTTTGTTTGGTCTTGTACCTTCACTACTTACTCTCTTCTGGGGTGTTTGCTCTGTCTTGTATATTGTTACGCTTCCTCTCTTTAAACCTTAGTTCTGAGCTTGGATGTCAACTTCTAGAACACCAAGGCTTTTCCTGTTCTTTCTACGTAGCCTGTGTCCCTCATACTGCCTTATTTATTTCTTAAAAATAAGTATCACAGTCTGAGATGTCCAGTTTATCTATTTACTGTCTGATCCCTGTATTGTACATTGTATGAGAACAAAAAGTTTGTGTGCCTTGAGCGCCACTGTATCCAAGCACGTAGTAGGCACTGCTGAGCCCAGGATTGGCACTTTATAAATATGTATGCACTGACTGAAGGGGTTTTTGCATTATTTCTATTATTTCTGAGAAAAAGTAAGTTATGAATTCTAGATAATTAATATTAAATAATTTGTAATATGACCTGTGGCCAGTTATTAGGCGAGTTGTGATAAGCTTTTCATATTTTTGGTTAGACCTGGGCCATGTTATGAATCTAAATCTATATTAAAATAAGCAGTTTCAGAGCAGTTTTCTTTGTTTAGAAGAAGTTGTGTGAACTGTCACATGTTTATTTTTTTAATAGTTCTTCACAATAGGCATTATTATTCATAGGTTACACAGATGGTTGTGGTGAAGCTGTGTCTGATCCCAAGTCTTTTTAGTTATTTTTTTCTATGAGTTGGGATTTGTTAATTGTGTGTGTCATTCAGGAAACGATACTGTTAGACTTGTGTAAGATGCAGCCTGGTGATACGGGAGAAACAGAATTGGGGGCCAGAGAGACCCCGTTTGAAGTCTGATTTTTGCCGTAGCTGTGTGACCTTGTTTTCAAGTCACCTTTCAACATTCAACTTTCTGACGGATGTCAGAGAAGTCAGGAATGTGTCCACATGCTTGGCACATCAGAATGGCTCAGGACACGGAAGCTGCTGTCATCCTTGCTACTAGTCTTTTTCTAAAAGGAAATGTGGAGAATTGAGAACTGATCATTCCTGTGATTTCACAGGTAGAGGAAGTCAGAGATGCCATGGAGAATGAAATGAGAACCCAGCTTCGACGACAGGCTGCTGCCCACACGGATCACTTACGTGATGTCCTTAGGGTACAAGAGCAGGAACTGAAATACGAATTTGAACAGGTGAGGACCTGCAGGAGAGCATCAGCTGCCCTTCACCCTCCTTTTCCCCTTTACATGAACAGTCTCCTCTTTTCTTTTCATGTGCTGTATGTCATTCCCCCGAGGGTATGGAAGAGTTGGGAAAGCTTACTAATGGCACGTGGCCTTGGTGCAGTGGGGCCTTTATATATTTGTAGCACTGCTGCGTTTTACAGAGAGATGTGCCTCTGTGTTACTGATCACATGTGTTTTTATCTGTGTCCTAGTTACTTGGGGCCTCAGAGCTTTCGGGAAGGTTGGTCAGGAGATTTTAAGAATGCGGATGATACTTGACATGTGTTAACTCCTGCTGTATCTCCACAAACTTCCACAGATTATGTGGTAGTGCTCAGATTTTTGTATATGAGGAAACTTCCAGAGAGGTTAAGTTTGGAAATCACAGCAAGTCAGGATATCTTTAATCATAATTTGTTTCTATTCCGCAAGCCATTTATAATGTATTAACTTATTTTGTCTCACAAGAGAATGAGGCTTTCCACATAAGGAGATCTTCCAGAAAATTGAAATTTATGCCAATATGAAAAGGTATTTTACTTTAAATTTATTTGATGGGTATTTTTCTGAGAAAAAAAATGAGTATATGAGCTCTTGAATCGAGGTATCAAATAGTTTATTACGTTGGGGCAGCAGTACGTTACTTTATTTTCTGAAGTCGGCCTTTTCTCCTTTTGCAGTAGCTTATGTTCTTCTCCTCTGGGTCTTCTTCCTCTAATACTAGGTTCTGTGAGTAAATTTGTAGAAAATCACAGTCGGCTATGAGTTTGAGGAAATTTTTGAAACCTTACACATAATGGAGGAGTTTCCTGACAAATGTTTGGAGATTCTGAAGGCCCTCTTTGCTTGTGGACATGGCAGTTGCTAGAAGACTGTAGTGTCCCAATAAATGCCATGCACTGAAGTAGCATCACTCTTTTCTGGACACTGTGTTTTATTTCAGGATCTGTCTGAGAAACTGGCAGAGCAAGAGTTACAGTTTCGTCGGCTCAGTCAAGAGCAAGTGGACAACTTTACTCTGGATATAAACACTGCCTATGCCAGGCTGAGAGGAATCGAACAGGCTGTTCAGAGTGAGCGCATGGGCCTCTTACAATTTTATTCAGTCCAGCTTCTTAGGATAATTGCTTGGCAGGAACCATGGGATATATCCATCAGCATTTGGGCATAAAGATGCTAAAGTCATGCTATTAAATTTTACTCATTTCTGGGAAAATTAGTCCACATTTGATAAGTTTGGAACAAAAGAGTTTGTGAGAAGAAATTAAGAAGAATCTAAAACTTTAAAACTTTTTTTTTTTTTAAGATTTTATTTATTTGACAGAGAGAAACATAGCCAGAGAGGGAACACAAGCAGGGGGAGTGAGAGAGGGAAAAGCAGGCTTCCCGCAGAGCAGGCAACCAGATGCAGAGCTCGATCCCAGGTCTCCGGGATTGTGACCTGAGCCGAAGGCAGTTGCTTAGCCAACTGAGCCACCCAGGCGCCCCGAAGAATCTAAAACTTTAAATACTTGAAGTTTTACTTGGTGTGTGATAGACTAGAGATCACCATTTACGAGGCAGGTTACCCAATACACTTTGGTTATGTCTTGTGTGTCCTGAGAGGAGCAGAAGGCCAGTGGATCTCCATGCTCGCCCTCCTGCTCTGCTGACCTGTCACCAGTCCTGTTGGGGAAGTGGTGACTGGCTAATTCCACTCACCAAATGGACAATAGTTTTGCTGAGGTTTCCAAGTGCCACATTGAAAGGGAAGTGTCCTGACAGTAAGGATGTTGATAAAATGAGTTTTTTGAGGGGTGTTAGAGAGCCATCTTTGTCAGCTAAGTATAAGAATAAACTACTCCTGAAATTTCAAGATCCAATAGTCCATTAAGTTTACCTGAAAGCTTCCATTCCTTTGCAGGAAGTTTCTGATGCCGTTAACATAAGTCTTAGCCTAGTTTGAGTATGTTTGTCAAACATTCTACTATAAGTGTCTCCAAATTAGATACCATGTGTTGTCTTAGATGTCACAGGAAGGGGGGAAAGGGACATACATCCTTTCAGTTTTTCTTTCTTTTTTTTTTTAAGATTATTTATTTGACAGAGAGATCACAAGTAGGCAGAGAGGCAGGCAGAGAGAGAGAGAGGAGGAAGCAGGCTCCCCGCTGAGCAGAGAGTCCGATGCGGGCCTCGATCCCAGCACCCTGAGATCACGACCTGAGCCCAAGGCAGAGGCTTTAACCCACTGAGCTACCCAGGCGCCCATCCTTTCAGTTTTCTCCATGGTTTTACCAAAAACAAGTCCTTATTGGGGCACCTAGGTGGCTCAGTCAGTGAAGGATCACTCTTGACCTCAGCTCAGGTCATGATCTCATGGTCATGAGATTGAGCCCTGCATCAGGCTCAGTGCTGGGCATGGAGCCTGCTCAAGATTCTCTCCCTCCCTCCACGCCCGCTCCTCCCCCTGCTGTCTCTCTTTAAAAAGAAAAAAGTGCTCATCAAGATAGGTTTGCAGTGTTGCTTCATGAAAAGGCCAGCTTCCTAGGAAAGAACATGGCAGAAATGGTGGTAGGTGAGGTTGGGAGAGGCTGTCTCTGGCCCCATCATTCACACATGTGGTTTTAGCCTATTGAGGATGCAGGGTGCATCAGAGCTCTCGAAGTGTTGAGAAGGACATGTAATCAGATGGAAGGAAAAATGTTTTTCTTTGCCTTTTTTTCCCTTGATAGGTCATGCAGTGGCTGAAGAAGAGGCCCGAAAAGCCCACCAGCTCTGGCTCTCAGTGGAGGCGCTGAAGTACAGCATGAAGACTGCATCTGCAGACCTGCCCACCGTGCCGCTGGGTAGCGCAGTTGAGGCCATCAGAGTCAACTGTGCTGATAGTGAATTTGCCCAAGCTTTAACCGCAGCTATCCCTCCAGAGTCCCTGACCCGTGGGGTGTACAGTGAAGAGACCCTTAGAGCCCGTTTCTATGCTGTTCAAAAACTGGCCCGAAGGGTAGCGATGATTGATGAAACCAGAAATAGCTTATACCAGTACTTCCTGTCCTACTTGCAGTCGTTGCTCTTATTCCCACCTCAGCAACTGAAGCCGCCCGTGGAGCTCAGCCCTGAGGATATAAACACTTTCAAATTGCTGTCTTATGCCTCCTATTGCATTGAGCATGGCGATCTGGAGCTGGCAGCCAAGTTTGTCAATCAGCTGAAAGGGGAGTCCAGACGCGTGGCACAGGACTGGCTGAAGGAAGCCCGAATGACCCTAGAAACTAAACAGATAGTGGACATCCTCACAGCATATGCCAGCGCCGTAGGAATAGGAACCACTCAAGTGCAGCAAGAGTAAGGTCTAGGAAGAGTTTTGTAAAGTCATATTTTATGTGAAAGGGAATCAGCAGTGATACATGAAGGGTTTGCAACAGGGTCCCAGAATTGTCTAGAAAGGAGCAGGTTACAAGTACTGTTCTAAATGTTAACACCTGTTGCATTTATATTATTTCCACTTGCTATCATGTCAGTGAACTCCAGGAGTGTTTCTTTGCAACTTGTGTAACATTTTCTGTTTTTCAGGTTTTACTGATCAGGCTCGTGAGCCAATCAAAATAATGTTTGTGATCCCTATGACTATTGATTCTGCCCTTGGAGCAAACTGAATAAAACAAAAAGATGAAACTGAGTAGCTTATCCCTTTGCAGAAAGTACCATTTCTAGTTCCTTGTATGCATGAACAATTTCCTTGAGAAGGAGCAACAGCAGAAGTAGGAAGTCTTGGGCACTGAGTTTCCAGGTCATAAATTGGGTTCCAGACGTGCAAGGTCTGTTTTTGGCTTTTCTGGTGAACTGATTCCTGCTGGTCAGACTCAAAAGAGTGTTGTACAAGGCATAATGCCAAAATATTTATAATGGGAGATACAGCATTTCTTTTTCTTTTTTTTTAAAGATTTTATTTATTTAACAGAGAGAAACACAGCCAGAGAGGGAACACAAGCAGGGGAAGTGAGAGAGGGAGAAGCAGGCTTCCCGCAGAGCAGGGAGCCCGATGTGGGACTCGATCCCGGGTCTCCGGGATCATGACCTGAGCCGTAGGCAGTCGCTTAACCAACTGAGCCACCCAGGCGCCCCGAGGTACAGCATTTCTGATGATTAAAAGGCACTACAGGGGTGCCTGGGTGGCTCAGTGGTTAAGCCTCTGCCTTCTCCCTTTCTCACTCCCGCTGCTTGTGTTCCCTCTCTAACTGTGTTTCTCTGTCAAATAAAATCTTTTAAAAAAAAATAAAAGGCACTAGAAATACTACCTGAGACTTTTTAATATTGCTACCACAGGAAAAATTTATATTGGGACCCTATATATACACACACACACCTGTGTGCATACATAAAAGTTTTTCCAAACCATTGCTAGCCTCTTTCTACTTGTGATGTACTGTTTCCTGGTCTGTTTCATTTAAAAAAAAAAAAAAAATTTTTTTTTTACCCACAAATGAATTCAACAGCCCTCAAAACAGGTCTGAAACACTGGTAATTGACCTTGCTCTTTTCTAGTACTTGGACTGAGTCTCTTCATTGAAGTGGGGGTAGTGAGAGCCTGTAAACTTAACGGGATTGAATAATTTGGTGGTATATTTAAACTGGATTGCCATAAAACCTGGAGAACTTTTTTTACGTCTCTGAAGGTTAGGACAGTTGCCATATTAGGTAAATATTAATAAATTCCTTTGGTTTTTTTTTATCCTATGAAAATACTGTCAAAATTTCTTTTTCATAATTTTACTTTTTGTTGGGGTTTATGTGTTCATAAAGAGACTGAGGAAACACTTATATCTGAGCAAAGTATCTGAAAATCCTGGAGGAGAGAAGAATTCTGTTTGCCATTTTTGCAGGTGTGTGCCAGACCCTGAATTTGGCTTGTTACATTAAGTTTGCATGGCACTTGCCCTTTGATTTGGGGATCTTTTGGTCCTGTTTTGGCCTTGGTTGATATTTTAATATTGCTTGTGTTCTTCCTAAGTAGATATTTACATGAACAAAATATATGTAGTGTCTCTGATGGAACACATGCTTTATGTCCTTAATTTCTGAAGTTAGAGTGGTCTACTTTTACTAGAAGATAAGTTATAATGAGGCTGATCTAAATTCAGCCTTTCTTCCCTTTGGAATGGAATGGAATTGCAAAATATATTAACTTGCAAAGCTACTTACTGTTTGTCATGGTAAAGGCTGTCATTTTTTCTACTTACGTAGCATGTAAAATATCACCAATTATAAGGAAATCTAAATTTTTCTAGGAGCTAGGAAGTAACTCTCATCAGATGGGATCATTTGAGTTCATAAGAAGCAAGCAATACCGAATGGTTTATTTATTAGCTCATTCAAAATAATGAAGACCACTGGCCTTCAAGTATTAGTAGTTAACAAACCTTACCCATTGCCTATTGGAAAATGGGATGTTTTTAGGGTAGGTTGACCACACCTTGATTGTCTCTTTGTGCCTGGTAAGACTCCCATCTTCCTGAGACATCACTCAGCAACCCTTCAAGTGAAAAGGGCCTTTACTTGGGTTCTCAATTGCCCTTGAAGGCAAAGTGAAACCCAGAGGGGCAAGTTTGGGGAAAGATGGCTATAACCCTGGACAGTTAGAGCCAGGCAGCTTCACCCGGGCAGGTTTTTACTTCAGCTATAGTTGGTAAGTTACATCTCTGCCACTTCTGACTTCGTGTGAAGCAAATTTTTGTCTTGTTTTCCTTTTCTAAATGTATCTGAGCCTTAAATTGGGTTCTTATTGCCTCTGTCTTGAGTGCTGTAGGGAGTGTTCAACATTTTAAACTCATGCCTCCAGATACAGCATTAAAACTCTCATCTTTGCTTTAATGTTTCAAAAGCAATAATGTAACTAAAATGCAGTTTTAGACAGTCTTTTTTAAGGCACATAGTCTATTCCTATTAACTTAAATCCTCTGCTCTTTCTTAAGAGGTTCTGGATAAAAGCAGTCTCCCAAGTCCCAAATGAGTTGTCCCACCAGTTTTAAAGTAAATTGCTTGAACTCAGGGCAGAACAACAGATAATTTAACATATATGGGAAATAAAAAGGATTTATTATCAGGCAAATCACTCTTCATCAGGTCCAACTGTACCCCAAAGCAAAGCTGAGCCCCCCCTACCCCCATTTTCTTCCCCATTACATTTAGGGACCCTAAGAGATCAGCAGGAGCAGATATAAGAAAGGATAAGGGTTGAAGAGGAAGAGGAGGGTAACTGGCCACTCTGCCCTTTCCAAAAGGGAAGTCATGTGGCTTCACAGGCTTGCTAATTCATGCGAGCAGTAGGGACACTGCCCTGGGGTTTTCAGGAAGAGGGGTTCTAGAGGGATTAAGAGACAAGAGCCAGCAGAGGGGCCATTGTTGTAGGAACAAATTTCACTGGTATTGGTGGCAAAGTTGAGGTTACCCTGGGAATAAATTCTCATAACCTTTATTCCTCTTGGACACTTAATTTTCAAGAGTCTGAAATCCTGCTGAGCTCTATGAGCTGTTCTTGGGCTTGATCTCCAGTCCTGAATTCTCTCAGTCCACAGCTCTGTGGATTGGATGGACAGCATTTTGTCAGGTTAGGTTCCTTCCTGGGCCAGGCTGGATGTTCCTTTACTCCCCACACCCTTTGTGCCTTATATTTCCATCATTGCCTTTTATTAACTAAATCAAATACTCTTCTCTGATAGATCACCACTCTGCTCTAAAAGATTTGATTTAAATGACTCCATAAACTTGCCCGGACCAGCCTAATTCCAGTGACTGCTGTCTCCCAACATGTCTTATTTCAGTGTTTTTAAACTTTGTTACCAGCAGGAAAATAACTTACTACATGACCAGATACACTTACAGATTTCTCTCTGTATGCTTAGGTCTATTGCACTGAAAAATGTCACAGCTTTACTGTGTGTTATGTACTTTTTCTGATCCATTTCAGTATTCTCATCATTGCCCACAAAATTTGTCTTCAAATCCTAAAGACCAACATCAGGCACTACATTTTATTGCTAGAGTCCTCAAATTGTTCTTTTGAACCTCGAATCTTCTGGTTCCTAATTTCCACACGCTGGTGCACACTGAACAAGTTTTATTCACATGTAGCAGTTCTCCCTTGACCCTTCCGACTTCATGGGTCCTGACCCACAGTTTGTTCCTCAGAGGCTCTGGTTTCTCCTGTTTCTTTTTGGTAAACACTAAAAAAATAAATAAACTGCCCTCAGTTCCCAATTTCCAAAAGGCTATTTTTGGATTATTTTAACATGGTGGTTTTATATGCCACTATGTTCCAGAGCTTTTCAAAACTTGATTCTGGTCCTAATTGGATTGATTCAGAAATCAAATCTTTTCTCCTCATACCATTTTGTTTAGAATACTGAACTGATTTTAGGTTGTAAATTGGTCAAATATCTGAAACATTAAGACCTATTAAGAGTGGTTTTAAAACTTGAGGAGTTCTGGCACATGACCAAGAAGCCACTCATTTTAGTAAATGCCGTATTAGAGACAGTTGTGAGGAAGAAGACAGCAAAACTGAGGGAAGCCGGGGACCAAAAGCAAAAACTGACAGGTTACTGACTTCAGCATAGAGAAACAGAACATCTTTTACTATCAGAGGCTAATATTTCATTAGTTAATATTTAAAAATGAGAGAATGGAGGGGCACCTGGCAGTTCAGTTAGTAGAGCATGCAACTCGATCTTGGGGTTTGGAGCCCCATGATGGGTGTAGAGATTAAAAATAAAATATTTAAAAATGAGAGAATGGAGACCAATCCTATAGGGCCAATTTTCTGAAACTTTGAAGCAGTTATTTGCCTGAGTAACTACAGCAGTTAAAACAACTGAACTCTATGCACTGAAATCCATTATGCATTCCCATGGCATTAGCTCTGTAGCTGCCAAGCACTAAATTGAGGTTTCAGTTGGGGCCTGGCAAGGGGAGAACCGTACATTTGTAAGGCCTACAATGAGTACTGGGCCAAGAAGAGCCAGGCAGCTGTAGGTGAGATGGGAAGGGGCAAGAGTGAACAGAAACTTCCCAGGAAGCCAGGTTCTCCTTGGAAGTTGTAAACCAAGATCAAAGGCTATCAGCCTTCACTGTCCTTTTGTTCATCTGCCTCATTATGTCAGAGAATAATGCATGTGAATGTTTAAGTACCTCATTACTGGCATTTCTTTGCCCCTTTTGTCCTTTGGTTAGAGGTCTTAAATCAGCAATCTAGGAGAAAACATGAGCCAATACTTAGGTCCTTGAGGAGGCAAGGCTGAGTCCAGGCCTAGAGAGGACAGCAAGGGGAGCATGTGACACACAATGGTACGATATAATAGCCCATCAGTGGCAACCCTGGCAGGGTAAGGACAAAGCTGTTGATCTGCGGGCAACTCATGGGGTCCCTCAGGGAATCCGGGACCAAGTATGAGCAAAGCAGTTTGTAAGCCCTGGTGAAGTCTAAGAATGCTCTGTAAACCATGCAGGTTCCTGTTCCCTTGCAATAGGGTTTCAGAATGGCAAGAGAAATGCCAGACAAAAATAGTAGAGGTTTTTATGATTAGCAGCCCTCACCTTTTAAAGAGATTTTATGTGACATGGAGCCCAATGTGGGACTCAGTCCCAGGCCCCCAGGATCATGACTTGAGCCAAATGCAGATGCTTAACTTACTGAAACACCCAGGCACCCCAGCAGTCCTTGCTTTAGACCATCTTCAGTGGAGTACAACTAAAGGTGCTGGCACAGGAAGAGGGAAGCAAGGGAGATGGACCGCTTTCCTACCCAGCCCTGGGACTTGCATGAAGCAAAGGCAGCGTGTAAATGCACACTAACTACAGTGTTTATTTACAGCCTTCATTTTCCCATATGTGCAGCGGTTTAACTCTGTACCTCTTAGAAATGATTAAACCGTGGCAAATTTCTCACCTCTAATATATCCCTGAAATTGGGCTACTGATCTAGTATCAATGGAGATAAGTATTGCAAAGCTCCTCTAGCCACCTTCTCGTGGACTGAGGAAGCACCAGCATCGCAGCATCAGCCAAAGAAGGCCAAGTCCATGACGGGAGGGCAGACGGCACTGGACAGCAGTGTGAAGTCAGCCAAACACTGCAGGTACACAGAGCCAACGCTGAAGCTAGGGGCTGTGTCCTCACAATGCATATCCAAAGAGATGAAAATGGTAGTGCTGCTTCTATTTTTATGGTTAACCCTGAATGGGTGGCTTAGGAAATATCAAATTAGGAATTTAAACAGTCCATGCTGTATTTATTGTTCTTTGAAGTTCAAGTCTGAATTCTCTTGTTTTCTTCACAATATGGTCGCACGGAGATGTCGGTTCTTAAGTGTAATTGTAACAGCTGTGCCAGGCCATGGCTGCTCCTGATTCGCCCACTTTTACTTGCCTTCATTGAGGTCGCTGTCACTGTCACTATCACTGGTCAGTGAGGTTAGGTTTCCTAAGGCCTCCCTGTAAGGAAAATAAACTAGAGGGTTAACACTGCATTCCACGCTTGGGAAGGGGACGCTGCAGCTGCACTAAACTATGATGAAAATAGAAAAGGTTCCAAGAACCAAATCTATAGGCCTCGGACATATATGATACATAAATTACTAACGCGTCCTGAATTTTTGCAAAGTAGTAGTTCTGGAGGCAGAAAGCTATGAACACTGGGTAGATGGACAAACGGTCTGTTTTACGTTTATCACTTTCCTTTTTGTTACCAATGCAGGACTCACTTTTGTTCCTGGCTGAGTGCAAAGTCAGCCATCACTCTCTGGGTGAGGCCTTCACAAATAGGTAAGCTGAAGGCAGCTGCCAGCTTCACTACCTCAGTGGCCTGGGCAGGGCTGTTGGATGCTTTTGCACTGTCCATAAACTCATTCAGCAACTCATTTCTGTAAAAGAAAGGCAAAATGTCAACATTCCCCAACTAAACCCCTGAACCCCTCAAAGATTCATATGCAAAGCGAAATCTAGCATCCTATGAAACTCATGAAATCCTCAACAACAGCTTTGGAGGTAAAGTTTCTTAAAGATTTTTAGGGGCGCCTGGGTGGCTCAGTCGTTAAGCATCTGCCTTCGCCTCGGGTCACGAACCTGGAGTCCAGGGATCAAGCCCCACACTGGACTCCATGCTAGGCAGGAAGCCTGCTTCTCCCTCTCTCACTCCCCCTGCTTGTGTTCCCTCTCTGTCAAATTAAAAAAAAAAAAAAAAAAAAAAAAAAAGATTTAAAAATATTCATCTGAGAGAGGCAGCATGAGTGGGGGGAGGGGCAGAGGGAGGAGGGAACTTCCCACTGAGGGGGAGCCACACATGGGGTTCGACCCCAGGACCACGACCTGAACCGAACGCAGACACTTAACCAATTGAGCCAGCCAGGCGCTGCCATGAAGACTAGTTTTAAAGGGTCAAAGAGACAATGAACATTAGTTCAGTATGCCTTCATTAAGGATCTGTGCAGTGTATCCCCAGTGTGCTGCAATCAACAAGCACAGATTAAAAAAACTGCTTGCTTCAGGATGCCCTAGATGGTAGAAACAACTGTGCATGTGCTTGAGCAGAAGGATGCTCAATCACTGTGACTGAGATATGTGAAGAAATTCCAATCACCCATGATAAGAGTTAGGACCATGCAGCTAATTCTAAGATGTAACCAGGGAGGCCTGTTTTCAACTTACCCAGGGACCTTATTATGCCTCTTGAAAAGCTCCAACATTTTCCTGTCCAAGATGAGATAGGAGAAAGATTACAAATACAAGCAGCACAGAACATGAGATGCTCATAGCTGTTCTCCTGCTGTAAGTTCCTGAAGACTCGTATCTGTGAGCTCCACTGGCTCCCAGCCCTATTTACATCTAAATCACCTGGGGTGCTTCAATTCCCTCCTCCCAAACTTCACATATGTACATTTCAAGCTTCCCAGGCAAGTCTGATTCCTTGCCAGTGTTGAGAATAACTAGGGGGCATATCCTCTTCTAGAGGATCACTTTAGACCTCCCAGGAACAGAATACCCTTGTGGACAGCTGAGAAAGAGGGACACAGTAGAGTATGATCTCTATCCTCTCACAACCCCAGCACAAGATCAATGTCCTAGAATTAGGCTATGAAGGGCAGGCTCAGATTGAGGCATCAGTCTCTTGTAAGTGTTCACCAGCATCCTGCCACATGCAAGACAAAGGTGAAACACATACATTCAGCTCCCATGATTTCAGCTGAGGTCCGTACCCCTGCGCCAATCATCACAGCCTGCCTCGTAACAAGTGTGTGTTAACCCAAGTTAACAAATGCGAGCATCAAAAGTTTGTCACTAGCAGTATAGCACATCGTGTATGTGATTCACACTCCTAAGACCAGTTTAGGCAGCAGAGCCTTCATTCACCAGCCTTTCCACATTTTGGGCTGACAACCCTATATTCAAGTTACTTTCTTGTGCTGAAAAAAGCCAAATACAAGTACCCCACTTACTGAACAAAATCACCTAATGAGGACTACTGCAAAATATTCTTTTGTTGACCTCTCTGCTTTTGGAAAAAGGAATGCATGTGAACTGTCCATTCACAAACACTAAGAATCTGTATGTGAGGGAAGTGCTCGTGAAAACATCTAGCTGGTAGGTATACAGTGACACAAACCAAAGATGGTTCTAGTCAAGGCAATTTGTAAATGTCAGTTTCTAGAAGTCCAAGTCCATCTCTGGCATTTTACGCATTAAATATAATACCTGGATAAGCCAAATGTCCAAGACATTTTGAAATACAAAATTCTTTGGTCATTCTACTTAAGTTGACAGAGAAGTGACTACCTGCCCATAGGTACAGAAAACAGGCAAGAAATAAAACCGTGTCCTCTGTTAATACCATATACATACTACACCAGTGTTCCGAGAGTTTCCTTTCCAGTGAGTACTTGCAGTGCCATAGAAAACTCATTTTTCTGACTGCACATCATACAATGACCAGGGAAAATGTTCTCTGAGATCCAAATACAAATACTTCTGATATACACTTGTGGTTTTGTACTCACCAGGCTTCCTGGGTTCTCCCAGCCCTTAAAAAGAGGACAGCTATGTAGTTCAGAGAGCTGGCTGGCCACTCGGGAGCAGTCCGCCTACCATCCTGGCTCTCATAAGTGCATCTGATATCTGCAGCACAGTCCGCAAACGCCACCTGAAGCTGAGAGGCTCTGAGAGTCAGCAGAAGTGCCTGGTTTGAAGAGACTCTAGGTTCAGGAGACTCCACAGAAGCGGTGACACGTCTGAGCTATGCATTTTACCATTCGAACACATCACACGTATAGTACACAAATAAAGAAAGAAAAAAAGCGCCTTGCCCTGCTCTGGGGTAAATATCTGCAAATTGGCCACATCCTTCAAATACACCATGGGTTTTCTTTTTAGATGGGAATTGTTTTCAAAAAGCTACTACTGTCAAGACAGAAAGAAACTTGCTTTGGACTTTGGAAATGGGATTCTGCTAATGGCTGGGTATGTTTAGATGCAGAATTTAAATGTGGGTTTAGGTGGCAAAATTATGCTTCCCTAGATGAAACCAAGGAAATTACCCTTGCAAGGTCCACAGTGTTAGAGAACATACTGGTTAATACCATCTAATCACTATAACATAACTTGAATTTGGATACAACCCTACCTCTGGTGGGTGCTGATCCCGTGCCATGAGCATCAGAATCTCTTCTTTCAGGTCACTGCGAAAAGTGTGACCATATTCTTTACTATCTTGAAACAAAAAAAAACATAGTGAGAGGTGATCACAGTCATGTAAAACTGAAACTCTTCGGCTGACCTTTGTCCACTGTCACAGTTCTTGGGTTGGTCAGTTAGGTGCTGACACTACTTCAGGACTCCAGGAAACCAGCAGGACAATTCATGCTAAGAATGGATGAAGGAGCAATGGAAGGCAGTAACCTGCTCCCACTCAAGCGCCAGACACAGCATGTGCACTTCCCCCGAGGAGCTACCAGCTTCCCATGGCAAGACATGGTTTTACAGCACTTTTACAGTTTACTTGTCAACAACCTTTTAAGTAACAATCATAGAGCAATCTTGTGAAACAGATCAGGGCTATCATCTCAGTATTCAGACACGGAAACCTGCACCAGAGAAACTCACGCCACGATCACCGTCAGCTCACAGAGGAGACACAGCATCTTCTGCAGCCAGTTTGTACACAGAAACCCACAATCACGCCCATTTCTTAGAAACAAAGTATCACTGACTGGTTAACAACTGAGTCACAAGGATGTAGCAGGACACAGGTATCACAAAGGCTTTGTGGATGGAGACTTGAATTTTGATTTTGGGTGTGTCACATAATTAGCACTGATCTTCCCTTTGTCATGTCACACAACAAATGCACAAAACTCTAACTTTTCCTGTCACAAAAGAACTTATTTAAGGTCACTTTCAATGCATTTTTACTCATGCAATCTTATGCAATGTAAACCAGCAAACATGAAGCAAATATTAATATAGTCAATTTAGTGAAAAATGGAAATTTCTATCCCTAACAATGTTATCACATTTGTTAATCAAAAATGTAGGACAATGAAGTGAAGTGAGATGGGCCCGAACATGTAAGCTGAAACCAACCTTTCCAAATTTGAGGAATCACTTCTAGACGGTTGGCCACATCCAATGCTTGGAGAAGGTCTATCAAAGTTTGGGAATGGGGGAAGAATACCTGATTAAGAGAAATTCAAATGTATTTTTAAAGTGTTAGTAAAGATACCCACATGCACATCTGCAAAGATAGGTTAAGATTCATCTTACTGAAGGTATCAGGTCCTTGTACCACTTTAAGGTAACATCAATTTGTTCCATTAGACAAAGCAAACTGAAGAACTTGGAACTGTAATGCAGAAAAAAGGTAAGTTTGGTCTCAGATCCCCAACAACACAATGATTAAAATACAGCACAGTTATCTGGTGTGTTACAAAGAATTTAAAATCAATTTATAAATTACAAACAATGTCAAGTTACGCGGGCCAATGCTTGACCAGGGAGATGCTAACCATGCTCTCTGGACTTCCTAATTAATTCCTTCGTAAGTCCACAGCTAGCCATTCATGACTGCCTCAATATGTTCTCAGTTCATGGAGAGCAGGTAATATCACATTCATTTTAAAAGAATGCACTGTGAAGCAAGGATAAGAAGATATAGAAGATAATCATCACATGCCTATTAACAGGCTGCCTCAAGTTCTTGTTTGTTTTTATCTACCAGAAGTCAAATTAATTTAAGCAGTCTCTTTGGATTTCATCTCTGGATCTTCATCTTTAAAAACAAGAGGCTGGGGCGCCTGGTTCTCACTTGGTTAAGCATTTTCCTTCAGCTTGGGTCATGAATTCAGGGTCCTGCTCAGTGGGAAGCCAGCACTTCCCTCTCCCTCTGCACCTCCCCTGCTCCTTTTCTAATAAATAATATCTTAAAGAAAAAAAATTTTTAAATGGGACCCTCAGTGGCTCAGTTGTTAAGGGACTGCCTTTGGCTCAGGTCATGGTCCTGGGGTCCTGGGATTAAGCCTCATACTGGGATTCCTGCTCAGCGGGAAGCCTGCTTCTCCCTCTCCCAATCTCCCTGCTGTGTTCCCTCTCTCGCTGTGTGTCTGTCAAATAAATAGTCTTAAAAAAAAACAAAAACAAAAAACAAACAAACAAAAAAAACCACGTTCAAATTGTTAGGGACCTAACCTATTATACATTCAAATATATAAAATAGGCCTTAGAGGAAAAAGATATGCAGATTTGAGTGTTACAAAGAAAAACAGTCTAAAAGATAACACACCAGACATCTCAGTCTGGCAAATCGGTTTTACCACTGCTTGAATTTCCAAGTGCTTAATTAACATGTACTTTAAGTTAGAGGCATGCTGCCTGCAGAGGTGACCTAGGAGGGATACCAATAGTCCCCCACTTACAGAACTAATGGTTGCTTAAAGAGGCTCCAATATTGCAAAAGGATATATTTCTAATACTTACTAATAGAAATTACGCCGATGATCTGGTCCAATGAATTTCCAGTTGTCTCCAGTGTTTAAAAGGTCATGTACTTGATAAGCAAGTTCTAGATCTCTGAGAAGCGAGCACTGAAAATTTGCAAGCAGTAAGCATCACTCAGCTATATCAGCCGAACAGTGGCTCTTTAATTTAAAAAGAATTACTTGTGGAAATACTCATGCTGATTCAATGTATTACTGCTGGACAGCAAGTGAGTTATAAGATTGAAGGGGGAAAAAAAGAGGTAAACCCCAAGTTCTGTGAAATCTAAAACAAAATGATTTTGATCTAGTGACTATACCTTTAGAAATCAATCCTATGAAAACATCTGGTTATTTGCATAAAATGACAGATGGAGTGCTCTATTTGCACAAAAAAATCCCATGCAGTAACTCTAAAACACACTCACTGTAGAAGACTTTAAGTCAACTGCAATCTCTCCCTCCTTTGAAATGCTAGATTATTGTCAACAAACAAAATACAGTAGAAATGTGTCTGGCCATGTGTTTGAATACTTAAGTGGAAAAAGCCTGCCAGGATACACACTGAACTTTTGGAAAGAAATTATCCTTAGGGAATAGGATATGCTATCCATTCGGAAACTAAAACTTCTTCTGATAAGCATAAAATGAAAAACCAAATTCCAAAACAACCATTATCAATTAAAAAAAATCACCAATAAGTAAATATGAAATACTCTGAAACCTTATCTGAACAAAGATGTGAAAAAACACAACGTATACAATAAAGGGCAGGGATGCTATGTGACTTAGTATAAAATTTAAAGAGAAAAAAAGGAAATTTGGATCAAAGACATAAAAGAGAAAGTGAAAAAATCAGGGAAGCCCACCCACCCCAGTTAAAGATGAATTTAAGTGAATAAAAGTTAAAAGAAATAATACTCACAACTCTCATGGCTGACTGAAAAAACATATCTGAAAATCAAAGTTCACAAAGTCTTGATTACAATGGATAAAATATATTTTCAAGGGAGCAGTATTAATAAAAATCCTAGCAGTAAAACTGTTAATGTGTAAATTAAATCTAAAGGAATAAAATCTCTAGGAGAGGAAGCATACAGCAGTGTGCCATACATATTTTGGCTTCTTCAGAATAAACACCCATAAGACAACTAAGCTAAATCAAACCCTGTGCTATCATAAGGCCTCTAAAAACTGGCAATCAGAAAAACAGGCTCTTTGTTTCTCACAAGCAATTTCTGTGCCTACCGTCATCTAGGTCCCTTGGGGAAAACTTCTGTCCTGTTAATTCATTCATAATATCATAGATTATGAGGGATGATCCTTTTGAAGGGTTTTCTGCAGAACAAAAAAAGCAGTTAGGCTTTATAAGTAGTGCCCCCTTACACCCTTGTGTGGCCCCACCAACCCGTACGGCCCACAGTGCAAGGCGCCACCCCACCCCCACCCCCTGCAGTAGACTGCCCCACACACAACTGGCGGAGCACGTGCCTACTGGAGGAACAGACGCACACAGTACGAGGGCAGCTCTCCACACAACCTCGGGCAGTTGCCCCGTATCTTGATCTGTGTGCTCCTAGCACACTTTCCCTTCCTCCTTAGTTTGTCTCAAGCTTGACTTTCACCAAAGTGGGAGATACAAACAACCTCACCAAATCTGCATACTTAGAAAAATAAACATTTTTCCCCCAGTAATCATTTGTGTTATGTATAATCAAGATGAAAAGGCCAAGAAAAAGAAAACTGTAGAATTAATGGATAGAGGCAATCCTCTTAAAATCACATAAACTGAGTATTAATAGGTATAAAATGGATCTACACAATTCCCAACACATCACCTTATTCAAACAATCTTTTTCCTCCCTGATCCGCACATAAGTGATAATGTTTTAATGACAATACAGATGTATTTCTATAATTTCCTCAAGCATGTTTCCATTTGATGGCATTTCTTATCATTTTATTAGTTACATAATAATTTGCTTTATATGTATCGTATCTTTCTTTAGGCTTTCTCCTTGGAGTAAACATGTGTAAGTTGTTACTATAGGGAGTCATTTTCTGTTAAGTGTAAGGCAAACAGACACTCCCCCTCTGAGCCTGCCCCCATGATCCTGAGTGTTACTTGAAGAAGCAGGACCTCAGACTTTGTTTTGCAACTGAACCAAAGTGATGTGTGACAGTAGAGAGAAATGCAACAGGCTTTGGGGTCAGAAACACTAGTTTCATTTTGATGTTATCAAAGATGAGGAAAATTTTATTAGATAGGGGCGCCTGGGTGGCTAAGCTGTTAAGCATCTGCCTTTGGCTCAGGTCATGATCCTGGAGTCCTGGAATCGAGCCCAACATTGGGCTCCCTGCTCAGTGGGAAGCCTACTTCTCCTTCTCTCACTCCCCCTGCATGTGTTCCCTCTCCTGCTGTATTTCTGTCAAAGAAATAAAATCTTCAGAAAAAAAATTTTTTTAGAAGATAATATTCTGTTTACCTCTTCCGAAGATAGTTTACATTTACTAACCCTGTCCCCTCCATCTGGAGGAATTTTTACTCAGGCTATAGGATGTTCATTTGTGTTCTCTATTATTAAATCCTATGCAGTGAAAGAAACCTGTAACAATCACATAAACATAAGGGAATGAGTGAGCTTTCTACATAAATTAATACATAATGTCATACATACCATGGTGATAAAACAGCTGAATAATATAGTGGTATGTTGCAAGTGAGGGTTCTAAATTACCAGGTTGACAGAAAAAAAAAAAGAAATAAGTCAAACACAGCTGTCCAAAAATACAGTTTACTAAGGCACAGTGAACTAAAAACACACTGACCTTGGTGTTTAAATAAAAGACAATACACTTCTATTCCTCTTAACAAAGACCTTCCCTACCTCATTTTAGTTAACGTTAAGTGGAAAGGGATCATAAACAATCACTTTTAGAAAGCCTTGACATGTCATTACTAAATATGATAGTTAATGCACTTCTATTGTAATTCTTCATTCAAGAACATTAACGCATCCTGAAATGAATTGATTCCCAAACAACCCTTAATAATTACTGCCAGTAACTGTACAACAAAGTAGCACGTTTAGGTTCAAATACCTAAGTATGCTAGCACCTGTCATGAGATTTAAGACCAATCCTTAATTGAACAGTTCTCCCCAAAAATCCATAGAAAAGTACCTAAATATTAAAAGAGCTCCCACCATTATGAAATCCTTGTAAGCGTGCCAATAGTGGAATCGAAATTCTCAATACGTTATGTAAAGAGCCAGAAGAGTTTACCGTCTCTTTTTTACTTGTCTGGAACTAAGGCTTCTTCTGGCCAGCACTGGCTCAGCCTCCAGGGAGGGACATGACACACGCTCACCTATTCCAATGGCTTTCATTTCACGAAAGGTCTGTAGGGCTGGCACTCTTCCAAACCCATGAAACCTTCGGAGGCATTTCAGAATGGTATTAAACGTCTGTAGATTTGGTTTCACTTTCTGTGCAGCCATTTGTTTTAGCAGCTCCTAGTTGAGTCAAAAGCAGTACATCTTATTTAACCTGGGTAGGTAATCTGTCCAACTAATTATCACACACTAAAAAAGATTCTGGGAGATGCCTGGGCGGCTCAGTCATTAAGCATCTGCCTTAGGCTCAGGTGATGATCCCGGGATCCTGAGATCAAGCCCCGCATCGGGCCCCCTCCTCGGCGGGAGGCCTGCTTCTCCCTCTCCCACTCCTCTTGCTTGTGCTCCTTCTATTGCTCTGTCAAATAAATAAAGTCTTTAAAAATAAAAAGTAAAAAAGATTTTGGATCTCTGGCTAAGTCTAACGTTAATAAATACACTCCTACTTTAAGAATTATCTATTAGCATAGCAGGACCAGTGACTTTGCCTTTTAGAGCCATCACCCCATTCCGTCACTCCCCCTCACTTGATCAAGTGTCTGATCCTGCCTAGTAAAGCAAAGTAACAGACTAGAATGAACTGCAGTGTTTCCCTTTAAAATGAGCAGTAGAGTATGATGACAAACTGTATGGTATAAAAACAAAAACATTTCTATTTTTAAGTTACTTCAAACCAGTGAATATAATTTTTCAAGTGATTCCTGTAAATACACATTTTTGTAATTAAAAAAAACTATGATGAGAAATAAAGCAACCGAAGTCTTTCTGAATTCTAGCCGTGGACTCTGGGTCAGGCAACTTTTTCTTCTCACATGTCAGACACGGCCATTTAAACCTGGGAGGGTGTAGGGTGCCTGGGTGGTTCAGTTGGTTGAGCGACTGCCTTCGGCTCAGGTCATGATCCTGGAGACCCCGGATCTAGTCCCACATCGGGTTCCCTGCTCAGCGGGAAGCCTGCTTCTCCCTCTCTCACTCCCCCTGCTTGTGTTCCCTCTCTCGCTGTGTTTCTCTCTGTCAAATAAAGAAATCTTTAAAAAAAAAAACCAACAAAAAAACCCACAAAAACCTGGGAGGGTATAAATATGCAACTACTGAGCACCTAGCGGCATAGTATCTGCCATGAAAGTGCACAGTGAATGCTGTCTCTGGCCCCTTTACTTCTAGGAAAAGGTATTTCAGGCCCATCAGAAGACAAAATGAGAGTTCCTCCTTACCAGTATATTATTCCATTTGTCCTCCAATTTCTCATTCACACTCAACGCTGTTGCTTCAATCAATGCGTTGAAGGTATACACATCAGCTGTAAAAACAAAAATTGGGGTTGAAGTTTAACCCCTAAATGCTTCAGTTTAAGGCAAAGCAGTAATGCATATGTAGCTCATGACCACGTGTCCACAACACCAGACAATCACTCCCTGCTCTGGATCTCTCCTGCTTCTACCACCAATACCACACATAAAGATGAAAACTGAATTCAACCGAGGCAAGATCCTAATACTTTGTGGATTCTAAGATGTTACAGTTTTCTTTTTTTTTTCTGAAGATTTATTCGTTTGTCAGAGAGACAGCACATGCATGCACAAGCGGGGGAAGTGGCAGGCAGAGGGAGAAGCAGACTCCCCACTAAGCAAGAAGCCCGATACGCAACTCAATCCCAAGATCTTGGGATCATGACCTGAGCTGCAGGCAGAGGCTTAACTGACTAAGCCACCCAGGTGTCCCAGATGTTACAGATTCTTAAGAAAAGGAATTCCCCACAAATACACTTACCATGGAGTCTGCTGTTCAATAATTCAGTGTACAAGTTTAATGCCTGCACAGGAGCTCGGTGCTGGGAGAGAGAGCATGAACATCAGGCATCATCTAACATGTTGACTTAAGAAATATTTGCACATCAACTGTTCTAGGTTTGGGAATACAGTAGTAAAAGAAATATACAGGGTCCTGGTTCTCATGAAGTTTATACTCCACTACTGTGGAAATTTTGCCTCCCAAGTGACATCTGGTAATTCCTGGAGATATTTCTAGTTGTCACAACTGAGGGCTGGAGAGGATGAAGTACTAACACTCAGCGGATAGAGAACAGGTAGCTTTAAAACACCCCACAAGGCACTGGAGAGCCACCACGACAACAAATTATCTGGCCCAACTGCCAATAATTCTGAGGGTGAAAAACCCTGAATCAGTGGAAATTAAAGGCAAAAATATAAAAATAAATGTTACCTTCACCATTCCTCGGATCATTGTGCCATAGGAGTGTGAATTTTTCTCTGGCATTAGAGCAAAGATTCTCTCAGCATTGTTTCTCGCCCTAGACACACGAAGAATAAATGAACCAGGGGAAAGAGGAAAAAACAAGAGCTACCACAAGCTACTCAGAGTTCAACATTTCATAGACACAATTCCTACCATCCAGAGAGACATGGTTATCATTCTGAAACGTGAGAAAAAATTCGAGGCTTGAGAACCTCAAGTGGTCTGCGGCTTGGCAGTTAATGACAGAACCAGGACTGAAAATTCTTACAAAAAATATATATTCACAATACTAAACAGAAAGCAAAGTGTACAGTACACAGTGAAGTTTCCCCACCCTCCCTCAACCACATACAACCTCCCAGAGGCCACCATGGACAAGCAGTTTCTCCTGAATCTCTCCTCCATATTCTAGCGTGTACGTGTCACACTTGGTGCATCTTCCTTCCTTCTTCTGTATCAACCAACCAGTCAGTGTAACCATGTTACACAGCTCTACCTTGCTTCTGCCTTCTACAAAGAGGTCTTGGAAATCAGAAGCAGGATCTGAGCCAGGATGGTGTGCCTAAGTCCATGCTCTTAACCACTATTAATAAAATTATTAAAATCTACTAAAGAAATTAAATGTTTGAGTCTATTCAATGTATCACTTCAAACGACTTCAGATATTAATGGCAGCTCTCCTTCTCCAGATGTCCACGTGAAATATCTCTTAGATATTTCTATTTGGTTAACTTAAATTCTCAAATGTTAAACATCATTCGCCTTTTATCTGGAAATGCTGAGTACTTCTGCTTGCTGGCCAGTAGCTTTAATTTAGAACTATATTCCAATGTACGTGTATTCTTATGTAAACAAAATTAGCCGATTTTTCAGAATGTGAGCTACATACTGCAGAGCAGGAGCACTGATCCAACTGCCCAAGGAACCAGCACTATGTGACGGTGACAGGAAGTGAAATGGGGCGGGGGGAGGAGGTGTGCGAAGAATGAAGTGTCACCCTTGTATTGCTGGTTGGAAGCAGGGATCCATGGAACAAGATCTAAATGCATATGAATACCCAGGTTGCAGCTGTATTATACGCTGAAAACAAATTCTACTTTAGAAAACTTCAGGAACACACCTTCTTGAGGGGGTACTGGGGAACAGCCACGCCCCACAGAAAACCACACTACAAAGTTCTACTGACATGTAATGTACCTCCATGTGCCTCCAAACATAGCCTTCTTTGATTTCTCATTATCTTCCTCTGCGGCCTCCTCCTAAAATGAACCATCAACAGAAATAAAACAAAAAATGACAATGTAATGCATTCTCCTACTTAGTTAAAAGCAGAAAGGTAAAGGGAACTTGAGAAAAATACAATACAGATCCAACAGAAGGTGAAGAAAAAGCCCAGTGAATGTTCATTTAAAAAAGTGATAATTTTTTCAGCATCAATTAGCATATTTAGAGATGAAAAGTAAAGCTAGCATTTAAACTGAGAACTTATGGCCCTGAGACAGATGAAGCCAGCAGGACCACCCAGCCTCACCGACAGAGAGGCACCAGAAATCCAAAACAACCTGGCTGGAGCTGGCTCTATCTAGCTTGAGCCACACAGAAATAACACACAAGCCTACACATCTTAAAAGACTTACTCTATATATAAATAATCCATATTTAGTGGAGGGAAATCAGACATAAATGGAAGGAAAAGAACTTTTCATTTTCCCTGATGCATATGGAAATCTTTTGTAAGAATGAAATATTCTTGTCTAGCCTATCTTCTCACTTATCAATATACACTGCATCTTCCTACAGCCAAACAGACCTACGCTAGTCCTCTCCATCACATTATCATAATCCAATCACACGTTGCTGGACATCCAGTTTTCCACATTTTTGTAACTACATGTATGAATATTATGTAAATGATGTATATAATCTTTGTTCACATGACCCAAAAATGTACTTGGGATCTTTTCCTAGAAGTAAAACTTTTGGGTTGAGAAATTAAGACAGGACTCCCTACCTACAGCCCAGCCCTCGGCACAATACTGCTCCAGATGCCCCCGCGGAGTGCGCTTACTCCTCTCTGCCTGCGTTATGTATGCATTTTGGGGGGGCCTGGGGCCACAGAGTCTTTCCCTGTTCCTTATACATCATATGGTCACTGTTTAAGTAACAACAACAGTGGAGTATGTCTAAACATTTCTGGTCAAAGCTTTGCATGGTAGGTAAGGTCAAAATATTTTTAAAGGGAACCAGAATTAAAATAATTGCTTAAATCTTTCTTCCTCTATGTCACTTTTTATTAAAGCTACTATACCACATCACATCTCAAAACAAATCTCTACTATCCTAACACATGGCATAAGAACCTGCCTTACTCTGAAATGCTTATTACTATCAAAAGAATATTTAAAAAAATTAATGCCAAAGCCCATTACCAACTCCTCGGATTTTTCACTTTGCTGAAAATGATTATCAGTTGAGGGCTCCTTGTCACCATAATAACACAACAAATCCAAGAGACTGTTACTTGTTTCCAGAGATACAGTGGTTCCTATGGGCAGGAGAAAAAAAGGGAAAGAAACATTGAAAGAATAAAGAACGAAGCTCACTAAATTAAAATTCTTCACTTTTTCTACAAGCTGTGGCTTTCTTGGCTACATACTTAGTGTCATCCACCATTCTAAGAATGGATGAATATGCAGTCCACATCAACTTAAACCCCCGGAGGGATGCAGACAGGGACACAATCCCTACTAACTGTGGGGTCTGACAGGAGGGACTAAAGCACAAGACAACGCCCAACCCTGTGCTCACTTACTTTACATACTCATGTCCCCAGCAAAACCATCTCATGCTTTTAATGACGGTTTCCAAACTGAACACTCAGCAAATTACTGCCACTCAGTTCCCCTGGCCCAGGTCCATTTTTATAAATCCAAGCACAACTATTCCACAACTATTCCACCCAGGCCCTCACTGGACTACTTGTCTAGAAATGCCAGCATAAATGTCCAATTATAGTAGGCTTTAAAAAAGTGATACTCAAAAACATTATGTTCCTGTCTTGACACTAGGGGAAAAAAAAGGGAGCAGGAATGAGAGAGAGTATTTTTTCTAAAGAAAAGATACTAATAGTATCTGATAGTGAAAATGCTAATTGGGAAATTTAAGAGCTCATAAAAGAGCATGACAGAGTGGACAGAAGAGAAGCCAGGGATGGGAACTGGACTGGATCTTATTATCTCAGAATTGCGTATCCCTGGAAACTTAATAACCAGCTTTCTTTATAAAATGATTATAAAACACAGCAATTCCTAAGGCATTACAGAATTAAATTCAATGTGTGAAATGCCAGGTAAGGTGTCTGGTACTTATCAGAGGCCTGATAGTAAAACTTTCTTTAACCACCCCCCAGGCCCCGCCATGGCATACTGGCTTGTTCTGTTACTCTGACCTGTGGGGCTGACACGTCATCTTTAGAGCCGCTTACTGAGTGTCTGCAATGTGCCTAAAGCACACACCATATGAACCTAGAGGAAGGCAGGTCTGAGCACTGAATGCAGACTTACCATTTACCATATTCAACAAGCAGAGGTAAAAGCCTCCCTAAATTATAACGTGCGTCAGCAATTCATCTGTATATCCAATGTCCGGCAGACAACACACCAAAATTCTCAATCAAACACAGCTTTCTGCCAAGGTTTCTTGTGTTCGAGAATGTGCCAAATGATTCAGCTCAGTCCCTCTCTCTTCTGTGTTATCCTTACTGAACAGCACTTTGGAGTCCATGAATTTACAATCCCACTGCCTCTGATGTTACTACAGGTACATTCTTCTCTTGGTAGTTTACAAGCCATGCAAAATTTAGATTTATTCCACTGGAAGTTCACCCAGATCAAAGTCAGAGAGCCAGAGAATTTGAGAGACAGAAGTTCAAAAGTTCTGAGAAATTACATGATTTTTCCAAGGCCACAGAGCTAATCGGTGTCAGTTAGGAATCAGTATCCCAGTTTAATGCTCTTTTCTTTTTAAATATTCCTTGTCTGTTCATGCCTTCAGATATATTTAAAGAGTACAATAAAGCTCAATAAAGTGTGTACATATCTAAGATTAAAAATGGAAGCCAAGGAAGACTGGCTCTAATTTCTCTACCTGCTGCACAATGCAGCCCAAGAGCGCAGTAAACTAAGTTGCAATTCCATCTCACTTCCTTCACTTACACTTCAAAAAGAAAGCCGAAGCAGAACTTAAAATGTTATTAACTCTTAAATGCATGAATACAGCATCAGAGTCCTTATAACTTTTGCTCGCAACGAGCAGAATCATGCAACCACAGCCCACTTCGGAGCCCACGTTCCTAGGGGTGCTTTAAATGAACTGAGTCACCTGCTTGCAAGAGTTGATCAAACATGTTCACAGATGCTTTGACTCTTTTGAGCTTGATTCTTTCCCTCAAGGCTGCTTCACTTACATCTTCAATCTGAGGTTCAAAGTACTCAGGCATTAAACACTAGGAAAAGAAGATGGCTAGTTACGACAAACAGGTAAAGGGGCAATAACAAAGCAGGACTAAACTTTTATCATCAACACACCAGAATAAAACTTTACTGTCCCAATTCATGTTTCGTGCACTAGGCACCACGTGTACATCTTTGTAGGGAATATAACTTTAAAAAAAAAAATCAAAGAACCCCTCCAGGATCTGAAACAGGATCTCCTAGTTCAGGGAGATCTCCTAGTTCAGGGAGAATTTAAAAACACCCAAATAAATATTTAAGTCAATCTAAAGAATCTGGTTTCCAATGAACTTCCCCAACTTCAAGTTGGACTTATTTTGTTCCCTGCCAAAACTATCCTTTCTCCTTTCCTTCCAATCTTGTTTCAAAGTATCAGAGTATACCTTGTTTGCAAAGGAGAGACCTTTCAGCCCTGATGCTTCTTTTACTCTTAAAACACTGACCTTCACATCAAAGTATGCTGATTTTACCTCACTCACTAGTGTATTTCAATACTTATTGAATGCCAACATTTTTAGCCAAGGCACAAAGCAAGGCATCAAAGGCACAAAGCAAGGCATCGGAGGCACAGATGAAAGTCCTCCTCTACCTTCAGGGTTCTCCCCATCTAACAGAGCATCTAAGGGCAAGAACTACAGTGCAGCGTGAATGTAAGGGACAAGATCCAGAAGGTGTGACAGTGCTGTCTGCCAGGGAGGCAGGGACTCAAGGAAGGCGTCCAGCAGACATACAAGAATGCTAACTGGAACAGAGGGCAGTGGCCGCAGGAAGACTACAGACAGGAAAAAGACAATGACTGAGCCTGGAAACCTATGAAGACCTCCACGCTTGGGGTGGACAGAAAAGCTACTCAAAGAAACTGATGAGAACAGTCACAGAGGTAAAGACCTAAGATTCTGGTGTCACAGAAGCCAAATGGGGAAAACAGGATGAGGAGCAAACACACACAAAGGCGTTAAAAAAAAAGTTACTGTTATAAGCAAAGTTAACTATATACATCAAAAGACTTCACCCAAATACTGAGGAAAGTCAAGTGGCTACTGAAATATTAGCCATGAAAACTTAAGGTTTAATTTACATAGTAATACCTGAAAAATCACAATTACCTCTCCTTACCGGTATATGAGGTTCAGCTATGTCCTTCTGGAAATATTTGGGATGTGAATTAATAATAAACTTTGCCGCATTCTCCCCAGACTTCTTTGCCAATAAAAACGAACGCTATATAAAGAAAAGAATTTAAATAAACTTGACTCAAGAGATCGAAATTATGCCCTCAGCAAGTATTATCCCCACTGCCCCAAGGATGCAACAATACATAGAAACCCAGTTAGAAGTTAAATTACACACTGTTAAATATCCGCCTCTGCTACTGAGTGTGACATTTTAGGTCATATCTTCCGTATAGCTTGTGGTACATAAGAGCAGTGCACCAAAACCGAGTGGACTGCTCCAGTATGAAAGAGCCCTAAATTTTTAAACCCAAATCCCAAAAGCTTCCCACAGCCAATCTCTAAACCTCTGAAACTGCTAACTTTCCAAAGGTTTTTCCAAATTCTCTCTCTATGCTTGTACCCAAACAAGATAAAACATAATGCTAGGAAAACTGCACGAAAACACTCACAGATTCCACAGAGGATGTTGGTATGAGGTAAGGATCGTCCTGAAATGCATAAGGGGCAGCTGTAATGTCCTGTGAAGACACAGAAGTCCCTTTAATTAGATTTTTCTTAAGACCTTGAGTTTTGGGGGCGCCTGGGTGGCTCAGTTGGTTAAGCAACTGCCTTCGGCTCAGGTCATGATCCCGGAGACCCGGGATCGAGTCCTACATCGGACTCCCTGCTCGGCAGGAAGCCTGCTTCTCCCTCTCTCACTCCCCCTGCTTGTGTTCCCTCTCTGGCTGTGTTTCTCTCTGTCAAATAAATAAAATCTTTAAAAAAAAAAAAAAAGACCTTGAGTTTTAAGGAAACTAAACTCTGTAAAGTAAGTTTTAGTTAGATATGTAACACATACAGAAATGTGTGTGTGTGTGTGCATGTGTGTGTAGTGAGAGAAACACTAACACCTGCACCATACTCCCAGCTCTGTAAGACTGTTGCCATTACACACAAAGCAAACAATGGCTCAAACCCATGACTGTGTCTTCAGATCTGAGGGTGCTACCAGGAACTAGTGCTGTTTTAAATGAAAGATCTTCTGAGTTAACCAGTACGGGCATTAGTGTCCGGCACTCCTTCAAACCTAGTCACTACCATGCCATGAGTCCATTCTCCAAATTGAGGGCACTGCTGAGCCCTTTGGGAAGGAGCCAACAGCAGCAGCTTGTGTGTCCTGTTGTCAGATGTTCAATATACTTTCCACTACTCCATGGAGAACCTTGAACAAAACAACTCTTCAGTACCACTCACTGAAAACTGCCCTCCAATTACTTCCTCTATTCCTCTCTTCTCCCTTGAAGCCTCCTTTCCTGGGCCTTCTGGGACCTTTGTTCCATAGGAAAAACTCACCCTATATCCAGACTTTCTCCAGACTGTCCCCTTGATGCCCTGTCTTACTGACTTAAACTCTCCAAGGGACAGCTTCCCTGCACCTCTCAAGGGAAGGCTGCTCATACCTAAGGCCTGGAAGTAGGATTCTGGGGGGCTCTCAGCTTCCTGCTGACACTTCTAAAACCCATATCCCTTCATACTCCTGGGAGGCTCATTTCACCTGGTCATGCTGCTCTGTAACGGTAAACCAGAGGTGGCAACTCTAGGTCAGCTGCCCCGGACTACTCACTCCCTGATTATACTCAAACTAGTGCCTGGCTCTAGTCTGATCCTCCACCCCACCCTCATGAGATACCTGTTTGGGGCCTCCAGTTTTGGTGACATGGTGACTTCTTTTAACTTACTAGACTTAGCCTTCCCATTTATCTCCCAATTTCCCTCTGCAGATGATTTCCAAGTCCTCCATGGTCTGGTGAGTAGCTCAGATGCCTCGAACCAAACTGATCCCCAAAGTGAACTTCCCTGAGCTACCACCTGTCCTCTCTCAGTGAATGGTATTGACCACTCTGCAGTCCAACCTGTAGACCCTGTCCCACTACTTCTATTCAACTGAGCTACCAGCAGATCCAACCAATGCTAGGTCCTTAACCTCCTCTACTGACTGCACTGCCCCCTATCCCAACTGCCACAGCCATAGTCCAGTGCCTTCCTAGTCATTAATTAAAGAGTGTCCCCTATGTGCCAGGGATCACTCAATCTACCAGGGAGACAATAAAATCACTCCCACCCCAACAAAGCTTACAGTCTAGTGAGGGGAAGACTTCTAGAAAGTAAAAATAAACCATACACAATGAATTAAAAACAGGTTTAACTGCTATGCAGAAAAACGAGTCGAAAAAGGGACAATTAGCAGATCTAAAACCTAAGTGGGGTAGTCAGGGAAGGCCTCAATGAAAAAGTGACACTGAGGCAAGGAGTTAAGCAGGCGAGGGAACAAGTAATGTGAGTATCTCAGGGGAGACAGTCCAAGCAGAAGGAACAGTAAACACTAGACCCTGAGATAGAGGTGTGCCTGTTAGGAAACTGAGAATTAGCCAGGAGGTCCACGAGGCTTGGGTAGGATGTGAAGAAGATACCAAGAGATGTTGTCAGAGAGGCAATGTGGGGATGGGGAGGATCACGGGAGGGCCTAAGGAGTCCTCATATGGCCTTCAGTTTTCATACCAATTATGACAAATGAGGCCACTCAAGTTCTTCCTCAAGGAAGGAGTGATGTGATCCAACATTTTACTGGGATCCTCAGGGCTGCTTAACTGGGAGCAGTGTGTGGGGAGCTGGGGCAGTGGAAGAGACAGAACAATACTACTACCCTTTAGGGTAACAGGAGATAATTATGACTCAGATGACTAAAAAATCGTGGTGATGATGACCTGAGTGTAGAATCTGACAATGTGCAGAGTTGCCAGGCCTGAGACTGCTGTCTTTAGAAAGGCCTGCTTGCAAGGTGGGCCCTTAAGTGGCACCAGGAAACCTGGATTTGGGGAAGGTTCCCACCACCCCCAGTACTGAGGAAACGGCAGCTGTGCCTAAACTGTTTGTACAATTGTGGTTTACGCTGAACTCCTGACTTCCTTCTGATTCTGAGAGTCTGAAATTCTGGTATGTGCCAGGCACCAAAAAACCCTCAGGGCCCCGAGTCTCTAATGGGCTTTCACACATGCTGCTACCACTGGGCTGGAGGACTCAAACCTGTCCTGTGTGACTCCACTGGGAAAACCCTTGGAAACTTGCATCTGGTTTCTTCTGGATTTCACCCCACGTGCCTTTTCCCTTGGCCTACTTTGCTTTGTGTCCTTTTTCTATAATAAATCGCAGCTGTAGGGCTATATGTTGAGTCCTGGGAGTCCTCCTAGCCATCACTTAACCTGAAGAAGTCACAGGACTCCACGTGCATGTATCTTAAAGGAAGAAGCAAAGGATTTACTAATGTGCGGCATGAGAGAAAGAAGAGTTACAGATTAATTCCTAGGGTTTTGACCTGTGCTTTCAGAATAATGGCAGTTGTCATTGAGGAGATAGGAAAGGTTTGGGTTTGGACATGCTAGTTTTAAGACCTTTACACTACATTAAAGTTAAAAGGTTTCTCATCTCCACATGGCTGTCTTCTCTAAAACCTGGTTATCATACCACTGCTTAAAATTCTCCAGAGGAAAAAAAAAAAAAAAAAAAAAAAAAAAATTCTCCAGGACTTGGGTCCCCAGCATAGCATTCATCATCTTGCCTATCTCTCATTTCTCCACCTTTCAAATCTTTGATTTCTGCTATACCAATTACTCATTCTATGCCTTTGGGCCTTTCTTTGCATGCGGTGCTGCCTTTGCTGGGAACGCTCTTTCCTACCACAGTATCCCTTCCACTCACCTTCCTGGCAGCAACCATCAGCTCCTCTGGAAGTCCTTTCCCAGCCTCAGTTATGCACCTTCTTCTCAGTGCTCCTTAATGCTCCCTCTCTAGGAACTGTGCAAGGACTGTCTTTATGCTACATCCCGCACAGTGCCTGGTAAGCATCAAAGGGTAGAATATATGGTTCTGAATGACTAAAATGACTGTACCTTGGATTTCAAGGGCCCAAATCCAGACAAACTAGACAACTATACACATAATTCTACAACTTCCTTGACTTGAAGACCATTCTCATTAAAAACCGAGATCAGTCTCAGAGGACCATTACTCTAGTTTACATTTCAGGTGCCTATTCAGAGATAAGTGAACTACTGAAAATCTCAAAGTCTGGCTAGTGCAGAGATGCAGTATTATAAACACCCCTTCAGAGAAACTGCTAAGATGTATCAGGGAATATTTGGCCCAATATTCTCTAAGTTTAACATCTATAATAAAAAATAATTTTGGAAATCTGTGACAATGGCCTTAAAGAAGCTGAGTATCCACACAGATATCATAGTAGTTAATGTCTTCGTTATTTTAGACATTATCCCCATTGTTGAAATTAAAAGTATAGTCTTCATATAATGAAATATATAATCAGTCAGGAAGTTCCCTTTCTGGGGTACTTGGTTGGCTCAGTCAGTAGAGCATGTGACTCCTAATTTCAGGGTCATGTGTTTGAGCCTCACATTGGGTGCAGAGATTATTTAAAAGAAAAAATTCCCATTTCTGAGGCATTTACCAAGGTTTTAGTTTATTTTCAGTCTATAAAGTGTTTCTGAATTGTCAACAAATCAAGTTACTGACAAATACTTCCCCATGTTGCAGTAACAGTAACACAACCAGCATTTACTGAGCATTTCTTTATGTGCTAGGCACCGCCCTAAATTCTTTTATTATATACTTATTTAGCTCACACTATAACCTTAAAGTCTGATAAGAGAAACACAGCTAGAGAGGGAACACAAGCAGGGGGAGTGAGACAGGGAGAAGAAGGCCTCCCGCCGAGCAGGGAGCCCAAGGAGGGGCCCCATCCCAGGACTCCGGGATCATGACCTGAGCCAAAGGCAGACGCTCAACCAACAGAGCCACCCAGGCGCCCCTGGACCTACATTTTTTTTTTTTTTTAAAAGATTTTATTTATTTTGACAGAAACATAGCCAGAGAGGGAACACAAGCAGGGGGAGTGAAAGAGAAGCAGGCTTCCTGCCGAGCAGGAAGCCTGATGTAGGACTCGATCCCGGGTCTCCGGGATCATGACCTGAGCCGAAGGCAGTCGCTTAACCAACTGAGCCACCCAGGCGCCTTGGACCTACATTCTTAATCACTGCATTATTTACAGCACAGTAGATAACAATATTCCTCAAAGTTGGTCTACACATCACTTGCATTACAGTATCACACCCAAACCATCTCCCAGGGCCCTGCATTTCAACAAGGTCTTCAGAGGATTAACTTTAAAGATTACTGGTTTAGGACAAAAACACTGAATTGGGAGATAAAAGACATGGGCCTAAGTCAAGCACTTTCAGAATCAGTCCTTTAAAATCTTTAGTTTCCCCATGTGTCACATTTCTAAGAAACTTTCAGGATTCACAACAAAAAACCTGTAATTCCTACTTACCCTCTTCACTGTGGATGCAAGTGCTTGAAGAACAGCCACTTTATCCCTAAGAACAAGAACCACAAGTTAACCCATGGCAGGGATTTCCATACCCACAAAATCAACAAGTGATTCTCAGTAAGGACTGGTTAATAAAAAAGTTCAGGTCTCAATTAAAGCCAGCTCTTATTTCTCAAGATCACTAGAACAAGCTAGAAGATGAGAGAACTGCCCTATTCTTTTGCCTAAAGGTGGGTAGTACATGTTCCTACCATACTTTGCCTACCTTCTTTGGCATGGTCTGTCATACCATCTCCAAAGGGCTAGTGATTTCCACCCCCAGCTCATAAAACTATCTGTCCTAAATCTTACCTTATCCTATCCATTTTCCTATACATTCTTTAAAATTTTATTTTTAAATAATCTCTATACCCATGTGGGCCTCAAACTCAGGTGCCCCATTTCCCTATGCATTCTCATTGCACTTTCTGGGCTACTGTGCTTCTTTTACCTAAAGTGGTGGCTTTTTTTAAAGTGATGGCTCTTAACTCAGCTATATATGAGAATAAATCACAAGATGCACACTGGACTTCCTGAATCAACTCCTCCTAGTTCCACAAAGAACTGTCACATACATTCTTAATGAATTCCCAGATGATTCTGCTGTATTGTCCTCGTTCAGAACCTCTCAACTATACACCCTTAATAAAAACTTCAGGCCAGCTGTCCACTATGCCATGTGGGTAGAGACCCTCAGTAACGGAAAAGAAGATTTCACTGAATAGACAAACCAAGATAATGTGTTTCTCAATATTTTACTCCAGTTACATTTTATGTCTTTCATTTCCAAAAGTGAAGTAAATTTAATAAACTAAAAGCATTTTTCTAAAAAAAATGTTTAATATAACATTTATAGCAAAGGTCATCTCAAATAGAGAAAACATACAGGAAATTTTATACTACGTCAAGACTGAGTAATTTCTAGATATGTATAAAATCCACTGGGTTTTTTAATCCATTTTTTAAAATCATATTTGTGTCATTTCATCGAGACAAAGACATCCTCTCACCTCTTAGCATTCCCTACATCAGCATGTATGTCTTATCAAGTCACCATATCTTCCTAACATAGTGAACAAATGACAGTAAGATTATGACATTCTAATTACTCACTAGTTCTCTTTTTTTAAAAGGGTAATTTTAAAAAGCAACCTCAATGGATACATTATCCATAAAAAATAAATTAGAACATTATAGGCTGTGGTGTCATCTTGTGACCACCCCCCCCCCCAACTCCACTGAATTTGGTATTTAATTCTCTGCACCCTATATGCTCTACCAACTGAGTCGGCCAGGCATTGCAAGTTTGCTTCTTATATTTCCAGAACTTTTAAAGTTCTCTCTCTCTCTCTCACACACACACAGCCATAAAAAACACATACTATCATTCTGAATATTTACTTACATAAATCTGTACTACCCATGTTACTACATATAAATCTAATCGATTCCTTTTTTTTTTTTTAAGATTTTATTTATTTATTTGACAGAGAGAAACACAGCCAGAGAGAGAACACAAGCAGGGGGAGTGAGAGAGGGAGAAGCAGGCCTCCCGCTGAGCAGGGAGCCGGATGTGGGGTTTGATCCCGGTCTCTGGGATCATGACCTGAGCCGAAGGCAGTCGCTCAACCAACTGAGCCACTCAGGTGCCCCTAATCGATTCCTTTAAATGATAACCACTATTTATTATCCACTTACTTATCTATGGCATTCAGACTGTCTCAATTGTTATTACTCCCAAATTATGAAACACATGTATGTCCATGGATTCATGCACATGTTCTCCCAGAATACCTAATAAGGTATACACATTTTAAATTATGATTTTGCAAACTTTCCTCCAAAGTATTATTCTAATTGAGTGCCCTATCAACAAATGTATCTGAGCATCCATTTCTCCACTTCTTCTCTATGCCAATCTAGTTTTTGGTTTTTTTTTAAACGTGGGACTTGAACTCACGACCCTGAGATCAAGAGTCAGATGTTAACCAACTAAGTTACCCAGGCGTTTTAGTATCTATTTCTTTTAGGACCCAGTGACCTATAAACTAACTAGACTCCCTGTCATTCCTAAAATCACTGTACAATTCAGATTAACCTGTTCACAACACTGCCCTTATCACGCCATATTCATCTATGAAAACTCACAATGACCCTGTATAATTTGTTAAAGCCTTCCACGTTACCTGAGTGATCTAGGAAATCACACCCTTAAAAGGTGATGCATATCTAAAATAAGGCAACAAGAATTTGTAGTCTTTATGATTGTTCCAGGTCTAAAAGCCTATAAATTCCTGAGTGCAGAAATCATCACTTTCTCTGTAAGGAAACAAAGTATTTTTTACTCTACAGATCACAGGGACTCTGTTGTACTTTATGCCAGTATAGCATTTAAGTAGCCACAGACGTTAGCAAATGAGGCTACGTTCCAAAACAATTTTAGTTGACACTGAAATTTCAAATTCATGTAATTTTCACATGATCATGAAAGTCGTTTCACTTTTTCCAGGGCACCTGGGAGGCTCAGTTAGTTAAGCAGCTGCCTTCAGGTCAGGTCATGATTCTGGAGTCCCAGGATTGCATCCCACACGGGACTCCCTGTTCAACGGGGAGTCTGCTTTTCCCTCTGACCCTTTCCCCTCTCATACTCACTCTCAAAAAAAAAAAAAGGTCTCTTCACTTTTTTCAAGTATAAAAAAATGTAAAAACCAATCTTGGTTCATAGACTATAAATAAATGGGACTCAGTTTACTGACCAATGCTCTGTATCAGCTACCTTATTTCCCTATTCTAACAGAGCATTTTTCACAGGACTGCCTGCTTGGCCTCATCATACCAGCAAATATGGCATGGTCATGTCCCACTCTATCTTACTGTTCTCTGTATCTGTACATCTCATATTTTAGGATTCACAAGAATTACCTACAGGGATATGCATTTTAATCAAAAACCCCTGGTGATTCTGATTCCAATAAAATAATCTTACTCATTTAATGCATAAGTAAATTTCTGTATTTTCAATATAATTACCCTTGATTAACGCAATACAATCATTATTGATTATATCATATCCTGTGTGCCTCCAACTGCATGTATAAGATTAGTACTTATGTAAGTACTAGGTATAAAATATAAAATACACATGTGACTCAACTATATTATAAACCATCTGAGCACATCATCCAAATTTTCTCTCTTTTGTATGCCCTCTAGTATATTCCTCAGGGAAAAGGCATAGTGGGCTGGTAAAGTGCTTTGGACATGAATGCCATTCAAGAAAGTGCCTCATTCACAGATACAAATCAATTCTCCCAAACTAAATACATACAGCTGATCCTGGAACAATGGGTACCAACCAGCTCCCGTGTCCCCTGCAGACTCAAATATCCATGTATAATTTTTGACTCTCCCCAAAATGAACAGCCTGTTGACTGAATGCCTTCTGATAACACGAGCAATTGATTAATGCATATTGTGTATGTTAAGTGCGTTACACAGTGTATTCTTATAGCAAAGTAAGCCAAAAAAAATTTAAGACAATCCTAAGAATACTGTATTTAAGGAAAAACATAATGGACCCAATGCAGTTTAAATCCATGTTATTCAAGGATCAACTGTAACTTATATTAAAAAAAAGTTATACCCCAGGGCGCCTGGGTGGCTCAGTTGGTTGGGCGACTGCTTTCGGCTCAGGTCATGATCCCAGAGACCCGGGATCGAGTCCCACATCAGGCTCCCTGCTCAGCAGGAAGCCTGCTTCTCCCTCTCTCGCTCCCCCTGCTTGTGTTCCCTCTCTGGCTGTGTTTCTCTCTCAAATAAATAAAATCTTTAAAAAAAAAAAAAGTTATACCCCAGAACTTTAAAATAGTGATCTTCTGAGAGCTAAGTGGAAGGCGCTATTCAAATGCTCCTTTATTCCTTTGAGCTTGTGCTGTCATTATCCACATTTTACTATAGGACAGACAGATTAAGTAAACTGCCTCTCAGTAGAATGCCTGTTGGTAATTTTATCTTTTCTTAGATTCAGCCCACCAACCCCACAATAGTCAATTACTTCTATAATTTAAGGTTTTTCTCTCTTTTTTTAAAAAATGAACTGGAGTCTTCAAGTCCTACTTGTAGAAGACCTGATTTTTTGAGGGTCATAAAATGCATTCAAAATCATTACCATAAGAATTGTGTGGAGACATTTCACTTCCCACATATTCAACAAATTTTTTTTTTAAAGATTTTATTTATTTATTTGACAGAGAGAAACACAGCTAGAGTGGGAACACAAGCAGGGGGAGTGAGAGAGGGAGAAGCAGGCCTCCAGCCAAGCAGGGAACCTGATGCAGGACTCGATCCTGGAACTCCAGGATCATGACCTGAGCCGAAGGCAGTCGCTTAACCAACTGAGCCACCCAGGCGCCCCAACAAATGTTGAATAAGGCAATTTATTCAAAGATCTACCTAGTTAACTAAAAAAGGCTAAACTCTGTCCACACTATCGTATTTTACTTCATTAAAGACTATACATTTCTGTCTGGTCTCCCAACCTTCTAAGAACTTTCTTAAGTTAAAAAAAGTTACTCTAATAATGATGTTCATAATTAACATTATTAAACTATTAATACAAACTTAGTTCAGAAGATCTCTTAACCCTTATGTAAATCTCATGCCCCATTCACTCACTACTCTCCACCTTCCTCTTTATGCTCTTCGCAACACCCAGGTTTTTCTCCCATCAGTGTTTTGTCCCAAGGAATGCTCTCTATTGTTCTTCATGTTACTGGCTCCTTACCTACAATGTTTTGCACTCCATCACTTGAATGAATACCGAATACTCACCAAGTTTTCTTTTTCGGAATGACCACTTCTTCAATCCCTTAATATCAAAAGTAAAACAAAAGTAAATTGGTTTCCCAATACCATTACTACAAATAAGTACAACGTGTTAACACAAAAATGAAATTCTTTCCATATATTTTTATATACCTGTTACATTAGCTCGTTCAACCTTTGGGACAGCTGCACTTCCAGAATAAAACCTGCAAAAAAATAAAAGCCCTCAAGTATACTCATTAATGAAATTTCCATCTCACCCCTACCTATGTGCATTTTGTACCCAAATTTCCCAACTGTCATGGATCAAAATAACTGATTCATGTCAATGGACAATGAAAGACATGGCCTGCCAGCAAAAGTTCAAAACCATTACAAAATAGATACAAGATAAGGACACAATATGGTCAACATTTTTTAGTCAGACAATCTTGTTAAATAAAATCAGGGAGAAAATGTCAATAGCACTTGAACCACTAAAGTAGCTGATCTGAAACATAAATAACGGACTTTCAACTTTGGTAATCTTCACTGAGGTCAAGAGGAACAATTTAATGAGCTCCTGATTTTATATAAATAACACCCTAATGATGATAACAGTATCCCACTTAAAGCAATTATGATAAATTATTAAGCTAAGATCATCACGAGCTTTCATCCCACTTCAGTCAACAACTGAGGATTTGCCAAATATGTATGACATAATTTAAACTTGACACTATTACTTTTTATCCAAAATGTAGAATCACTGACCCATGACTGTTAAAATGTTCTAATAACACTAAGAAACACAGTCCAAACATCACAAAGTTATGTGCACTACCATTTTATGTATTCCCTTCCTATGTGGCATTGCCAGAAAGTGATTAGATAGAAAGTTCACTTCCTCTACTGGCATCTGGTCTCAGGCATCATTTTAAAATGATATTTTTCTGCTAGGAATCAACTTCAGAGAGGGACCAACACTTTAAAATCATGCTATTTGTCTCTCCTGACATTAGAATAGTGACTACCGTTGTGTGTGGATAAATGCAGAAGGAGAGATGCTGTGTCAGGCAAAGGAAATAGAAATATGTCAACAGTGGCACTACTAGGAAAAGGACTATGATAGATAGCGGCATTAAGGCTTCTACAGTACCAGGTGGAGCACCTTCTCCTTTTCTGAGAAATTATGAGAAGGTACTGCATATAACACGTATGCCTGAAGTTACATAGCTCACTTATACCTCACCATTTTTTGAATGACTATTACTAGCTGAATCTACAAAAGAGAAAATCTATTAACCAACTAAAATAATGAATCCAAAATTGGTGTTTTCCCCACTTTTAATTACAAATTACTGACATGATTTCCACACCTGCTGTAATTAGTGAAAAAATGAAATACATACTCTCAGGGTTGGCAATCACAGCACTCCAAGGGCTGTGCTTAAATCTTTTAGAGTTCCCTGTTTTTATGAAGACCTGGATAATTTCTTTGGCCAACCATCCCCAAAACATCCAGCACACAGTGACCCTCATAAACTGCCTTTAATTTGGGAAAATCTTCAGAGTTCCCCGTTTGATAAAAATGAGTAAAGGCGCATACTTTTCTGTATTTAAAACTTAGGACGCGGTTGCTAGTAGCCACATTAACTAAAACGCAAGCTCCAGGAGAGCAGACAGTTCTATATTCTAGGATAAGCGAACCACCATCAGCGACCCCCCAAGAAAATGAGTCTCAAGCCCTTTTTCCAGCACTCCAGCTCCACGTGCCGAATTCAGCACGCGGTCGCGAAATTGCGCATGCGCGTCTCACTCCACTGCACCTAGCTCTCCAGCTCTCAGGGAAACGCTGACATAGAGGACGAAGTTGGCCAAGGCATCTTTCTCTTGGCCTATCCACGCGTTGTCTTACCTGCAACTAGGGGCCTGTCCACTTGGACCTGCCCGCTGACCCATTAGGGCCAGGCAAAGCTTGCAGCGGAACCGCACGAAGCGGTTCGGCACCACCGCCGCCATCTTTCGCTTCTTCGCGTAGCATGCTGGGAAAGCGTGTCCTCGACCTTCAGGATCACCAAGAGGGGGCGGGGAATAGCTCGGCTATTGGCTGAGACGCAACAAGACAAAAGCGGTCAAGAATTAGATTTAAAAACCTTGTGGTTTGAAAGACTTTGTTACAGAAGTTAAAGTCTCAAATTCCCGTTTGCCTCAAAGAAATTTTCCGAAACTATTATTTCAGTGGCTTATATGTCTTCGATATTTTCAAAATAAGAGGGCGACCGAAAGTCTTTAAATTACTTCCCCCGCTACAGTGGAAGTGGTCTAGTCCACGTACGTCTCAAACCGGCGAGCTTTTCTCGCGCGCAAGCGCATTTTAAATCACATGGTGGCTGCTGGCTTGAGGCTGAGTTAAGTTGCCGGTTTTGATTGGAAACTCTCTTTGGGTGTCGGAGCTCGAAAATTACCTGAAGGATGTTAGGCTCAAAGAACATGCCCTGGCGGAGGCTGCAGGGCGTTTCCTTCGGGATGTATTCGGCCGAAGAACTCAAGTAAGGAGTTGGTGGGAAGCACGCAGAACCTGCATGTTGAGGTCGGCGCCGTAAACTACTGTTCCCAAAAGTCTTTCGCTCAGTTTATCCTCTGAGTCAGTGCTTGTCCGGCGCTTGGCCTTTTGGGACCCGTAGTTCTAGAAACGTCTTGGGTTGGCTTGCCTTGCCTAGAACCCCGTGGGGTTATATTAGAGTTTTGCGTTGGGGTGAAGGAGGTTCCCAGGTTGCAAAGTTAGCTCCATCAGTTTCTTTGGTAATTAACCAGGGTTTGTGGAGTTATGACGTCCCTGATGTGGTTACTTAAACACGTAATCAAAATGGGTATCCTTCCAGACTCATTGAAAGCGACTTCTCTTTGCTAGTACCCTCTATATTCTTTGCCTAGTTACTAAATCAAGGGGACCCTCTTAAATCCTCGTTTTGATCACCATAGCATTTGGTAGTCTTGACCACACCCTCGGAACTGTTTTTTTGCAGGACCTTGCCATTTTCAGGTTCTTTTATTTCTGTGACAAAAAGTGACATCTAATGGGTACAGGGTTTCTCTTAGTGCAGATGAAAATACTCTAAATAGACTGATGATAATTGTACAACTCTAGACAGGCTAAAAACGATTGAGTGTACACTTTAAAAGGATGAATTGAGTAGTGTGAGTTATATCTCAACGAAGTTGCTAAAGCATTTTTAAACCTTTAGTGTGAAAAATAACAAAAGCCAAATTATAAATTGGGAAAAGTATTTGCCACTGTTAGAGTAAAAGGTTAATGTCCTCGTGTGAGGAGCTCATGTAGTACAGTAATGAAAACATTAAGATTTCGATTCGAAATAGTAAAGAACTAAAACAACTTTAAAGAAATATAATAAAAAAATTAATGTGAGAGTGGAGTAGCATTTTTCCACCTGAAATTTGGAAAGATTTTTTTTTTAAGTAGTCTCCCATGCCCAATATGGGGCTTGGACTCACAACCCTGAGATCAGGAGTCATCCGCTTTACTGACTGAACCAGCTAGGAGCCCCTGGAAAGATTTTAAGTGCTAAGATCCAGTGCTAATAAAGATAGGCAATCTTCTATTAGCCCACCTTTTCTAGAAAGCAAGGTAGTGGAGTACCTTAGGAGTTTCAAACATTTTGCACCCTTTGAATCAGGGATTCTACTCCACTGAAGAAATACTTATATTTTTAGTACATAGTTAAGTTTCAAGTATCCTGTGCAAAAATCTTTATGCGGATAAGCTTATTTAAGATAAGAGTTTGACTAAATGAATTATTAATTGCTACATAATGAAAGATTTTATAACTCTTAAGAATTGCATTTCCAAAGAATTTTAGTGACGTAAAAACACTCATTTAATGCTAAATTAAAATAGACAAATGCAATGTTAGAAATACCAAATGATCCCAGTTATGATTCTAAAAATCTATCCATAGAGGTATGTCTGTAAATATTATCAGTGTTTTTTTCTAGGTTGTGAGATTTGGATAATTGTCTTTATTTCCAAAGTCAAAAAAATTTTTAAAAGCAAATTTAGTATGAATATACTTTGGTAAAAGGAGTAAGGTGTCCTATGGGAGCCCCCTTTAAACCAAACAAAATACTGTGATGAAACTTTTAGTGAAACAGGTTACACTTCTCTGAGTTTTGCGTATTTGTGTTAACTTCGTTTACTACTTCTGCATGCAGGGATTATTGGGTTATCTTTCTTTATTGAGCTATGTGAGCTTTGGCGTTCAGTATGGCCCATATCCTGCCTCTGTCCTCCCCCCAGTCCTGGCTGTGTTACCTGGATTAACTTGTCTAACTGTTCTGATCCCCAGTTTTCTCCTCAGAAAAATGTATATATAGTGATGTCTTTCTTGGAGGGTTAAAGTCAAATTAAATGCTGCTTGTGAAGCATGTACAGGTGTAGGTACTTAACTATTTGTAAACAGTCTCCATTGTACTCAATGCAATATTTGCATAAATCTGTATTTAAATATTTTACCACTCTTACCTGTTGAGCATGTATTTTTCCAGCAGCCATTGTGAGCAGACTGCTGAGTGTGGAGCTGCAGTGGTGAGCGAGGCGTACACAGACGCTACATGCTCAAGCTGTCAGCATATCCGAGGAAACAAACATGAAATCATTTAACTTGGAAGCACCAAAGAAGATACATCTTAGAAGTTGGGTAACCTAGTTTCCCCTTGATCTTTTACCTCCTTAGGAAATTAAGTGTTAAGTCCATTACAAACCCTCGTTACCTGGACAGCCTGGGGAACCCGTCATTGAACGGCCTGTATGATTTAGCTTTGGGCCCTGCGGATTCCAAAGAGGTGTGCTCCACCTGCGTGCAGGACTTCAGCAACTGCTCTGGCCACCTGGGTCACATTGACCTTCCACTCACGGTGTACAACCCTCTCCTCTTTGATGTACGTTCTTCCTTGGGCTGCTGTGTATGTGTGGGTCTCGGGACTGCTGGTGGGATTTGTGGTGCCACCCCTGGCCTCACAAGAGGTGTCTGAGGAAGTTAGCTCTAGACACGGAATTAAAGTGCTCTCTTCTGTGAGCTTTAAAATCTTGAGGAGCGAGTTGGGGCGCGTGGGTGGCTCAGTTGGTTAAGCGACTGCCTTTGGCTCAGATCATGATCCCGGAGACCCGGGATCGAGTCCCACATTGGGCTCCCTGCTCGGCGGGAGGCCTGCTTCTCCCTCTCATACCCCTTGCTTGTGTTCCCTCTCTGGCTGTGTTTCTCTCTGTCAAATAAATAAAATCTTAAAAAAAAAAAAAAATCTTGAGGAGTGGGCGCCTGGGTGGCTCAGTGGGTTAAAGCCTCTGCCTTCGGCTCAGGTCATGATCCCAGGGTCCTGGAATCGAGGCCCACGTCCGGCTCTCTGCTTGGCAGGGAGCCTGTTTCCTCCTCTTCTCTCTCTGCCTGCCTCTCTGTCTACTTGTGATCTCTCTCTTTGTCAAATAAATAAATAAAATCTTTAAAATCTTGAGGAGCAGGGGCACTTGGGTGGGTTAGTCGTTAAGCGTCTACCTTCTGCTCAGGTCATGATCCCAGGGTCCTGGGATTGAGGCTGCCTGTTCTGTAAGAAGCCTGCTTTCCCCTCTCCCACCTCTGCTTGTGTTCCCTCTCTCGCTTTCTCTCTCTGTGTCCAATAAATAAATAAATAAATAAAATATTTAAAATAACATCTTGAGGAACCAAATCCAATAAATTCAACTTGGCCTATAGACTTAACTAAATGAATTTCCATTTGATTCCAGTTGAGAAGAGTCACAGCTCGGTTCTGTTCATGTAGGGAAAAAAACCATTGGAATTCATCCCCTACATCATAGATTTCAGGGGCGTCATGCCCTTCAGAAATCTAAGCAAAGCCTCCCTGACAATAGAAGGACTCTGGAGTTCTCCAAGCTTTCCCTGAGCTCTTCTGGTGGATTGGTAGGCGTTTGGTTGGTTGCAAGAAGAGCAAAGCCCCAAAGGCCAGACAGTGAGCTCCTGTCTAGAGGAGGCTCCTGTCTAGAGCCCTACTTGTGTATTTTCAGCTCTTTATGTCAGTTAACCTAGCCTCCAGGATGACAGTGTTTGTGGTATTTACCTGTTAATCGTATTGCGGAAAGAATTATCTTTGTTAAACAAAAATACCAAATATTTAACTAAACTTAAGTTTGGTATATATTTAAATATTAAGTATTTTGGATATTAAATATTTTGTTTATCTATTTAAAGATTTTATTTTTAAGTAATCTTTTTTTTTTAAGATCTTTTTTTTTCCCCAAAGATTTTATTTATTTGACAGAGAGAGATACAAGTAGGCAGAGAGTCAGGCAGAGAGAGAGAAAGAAGCAGGCTCCCCACGGAGTAGAGAGCCCGATGCGGGCCTAGATCCCAGGACTCTGAGATCATGACCTGAGCTGAAGGCAGAGGCTTTAACCCACTAAGCCACCCAGGCGCCCTATTTTTTTTTTTTTAAGATTTTATTTATTTGATAGAAACACAGTGAGAGAGGGAACACAAGCAGGGGTAGCGAGAGAGGGAGAAGCAGGCTTCCTGCCGAACAGGGAGCCTGATGCGGGGCTTGATCCCAGGACTCCCAGGTTATGACCTGAGCAGAAGGCAGACATTTAACGACTAAGCCACCCAGGTGCCTGATTATTAAATATTTTAAATTAAATATTTAAATGCTAAAATTAGTATTTGATACTCAGTTAAATAAAATGGAAGTAGCTCCCTAGTTCAGACCCAGAGTAAATTTCAACTTCTAAGAGATTAAAATGAAACGATAAGAAATATACAGGAATATCTATCTAGTTCCTGGGGTCACAAAGACCTTTCCAGGTATATCAGGAAAAATGGATTTTTTTAAAGATTTTATTTATTTAGAGAATATGTACACATATGTGGGCCAGGGGAGGAGCAAAGGAAGAGAATCTAGAGCAGGCTCCCTCCTGAACACAGAGCCCTACGTGGGGCTGGATCCCGCAACCCTGAGATCATAACCTGAGCCAAAATCAAGCGTCGGACACTTAACTGACTGAGCCACCCAGGTGCCGCAGAAGTGGAATTCCCAAAGGAATAAAGTGGCTACATAAAAACAAAAATCTTAAATATGGTGAAAATTAACTTGATTATTATATCTCTTTCTAATTATCCTGCTTTTTCTTCCCTCTCTTCAGAAACTCTACCTGCTGCTCCGGGGCTCCTGTTTAAACTGTCACATGCTGACCTGCCCCCGGGCTGTGATTCACCTCCTAGTGTGCCAGCTGCGAGTTCTGGAAGTGGGTGCCCTACATGCAGTGTACGAGCTTGAGAGAATTCTGAACAGGGTAGGTGGGTGCTGGCTGGCATGGGAATCAGGCGAACCAAGGCAGTGAAAACAGGCCTCTTTGTGTGTTGTCCCTGGACTTGTCATCCTAATAGTCACCAGAATGTTTGATCTTTATGTCTTACACCTAAGTGTACCAATAGCTAAATATGGAAACATGAAGCCATAAGAGAAATTGAAGAAGTGTTAGCGTAAACAACATTGAAATACCATTTAACCTATCAGTGAGTTTTTTTTCCTGGACCTAGGAGCCAATGGAGGCTTATGCATTGCTTTGGATTGTTACATTTCTTTGATCTGTTTTAATGCAGAAAATTGTTTTTCACAGTATTGACTTTTTTGAAGATTCCAAGCCAGTTGTCTTGTAGGACTTCTCACGTTCGAGATTTGTCTGATTATTCCCTCACTAGATTCGCATTTTGGTAAGAATACAGCCTGTGCCTTGTGAGATACACCGTGCTGTGTCATTCCAGGAGGCCCGTGCTGCTAGGTGGTTTTATTATTGGTAATGCTAAGACTTTGATTACTTGGGTAAGATGGGGACCACCAAATATATCATAGAGACATTTTTCTCTTTGCCATACAAAATTCCTTCAGATTTTCTGGTGCTAGTATTAAGTATTTTATGTTAAATGCATTTTCTGTTTGCAGATCAAAATATTAGTGATTTTTGTGTATTGACTTTTGTCAAACAACCTAGCAAAAGTATCACTAATTCTAATGCTTTACCTATAGATTGTTGTTGATTTTTGACTCCATTTTATCATCTGTGAATAATGACAGTTTTGTTTCTTTCCAACCCTTATGTTTTGTTTCTTTTTCTTACCTTATTTTGGTGGCTAGGATCTTCATTACTGTATAGAAGAGGTAGCAGGCATCCTTGTCTTGTTTCTTGTCTTAAGGGGAACCTTTCACTGTTCCTTTCGACTTCCCTTTCCTGAATAATTTAGTCTTAAAGACATTAGGTAGACAGAGCAGATAGGAGTTTACACAGAGGTGTAGCCTTAGGTGGGTTGTCAGAGCCCAAGCAAGAGGAGAACACCCCTGTGTGTGTGGGCCAGCCCTGCATGTAACGTCAGAGGTCACATAGGGAGAGGAAGATGTTCATCTAGGGATAAGAACTCAGCATAGGGGATGAATGCCTAAGTCAAGTGAGAAAATGCCCATGCTGTATGGCCTGGTGAGGGATATGAGGAGCCAAAGAGGATGAGGAGGGGTTCCACATCCTGAGGGTGGCCTAGAGTGGGGTGTGACCCCAAGTTCAGTGAGAGGGAGCCATGCATGGGAGAGGTGGCCGTGGTGGTAGAAGAGGGAAGGAGATTGATCCAAGAGTCCTAATTTTAAGGATAAGGCAGGCCAGATTTCACCCTATTAGAGAAGGGAGTTACGAATACATGGAAGAAAAAATATCTGGAATTAATCCTAGGGTGTTGGACGGGAATTAGAAATTTGGTATGTACATGTAAGCATATGTGGTTTCCAGGGAACAGAGCCAATAAATGAACCCAAAGTCAAACTTGTCAGAGAGAGAGAGGAGGATCTTCTTAAAACATTACTCAGAGTAAATTCAATTTTTCTAGTCCATTTTATGGAAAGTTTCAGATTTGTTGGCATAAAATTTGTGATGCTAACTACCTTAACATTTGTGTGTGTGTGTGTGTGTAAATATACACAGAAGCGCATTAATCCCACAGTCTAAGAAATAGTTACAAAGTAACTCAGCCGTATGGTCACCTTCATTGCCAAGATCGTGTCCAAGTCCCCAGAAACCCTGTCTCTTTCTTCTGTCCTTGTGTGTTTATTTTTGACCAGTGGTTTGGGTTTTTTTAATCATTGTACTTAGAAAATTCTCAGTAGGACTAATTTGAGGCCCAGGGTGATACTGTCTTCCTCCAGAGAGTATTTGGAAGTCTAGCGGTGCCCTCTGCAGGGGGATGTAACTACTCTGTGGGCCACCTTGCTGCTGTCCTTGCCCCAGCCCTGCATTAGAGTAAACATGGCTGCCATGCTCTTTGACCTCCTAGCTTCTTGGCTCCCCTTCAGTACCGTCTGCCTGTTCCTCACTCTCGTGAGGAAGCTTTAAAGTATTTTTTAGTGTTGTATCCTATGTTGGTTCTTTACAGCTTTAGGTTTGGTCTGAATAACTTAGCTCACCATTTTTGGAAGCTATATATATATCTATAGCTATATAGATAAATATATATATATTTTAGCAGCAGTACTGCGTCACTATTTTAAAAATGCAGCACAGCGTGAGGCTTCCTTCTCTTCTCTTGAACTAAACCCTCCCACTGTGGGAGAGGGAGGCTCGCCCCCGTGATGCTGCCAATCATACACTTGCTTTTCTTCAGTAGTATGGTTTTTCTCTGTTTCTTAGTTTCTAGAAGAAAACGCTGATCCTACTGCCTTCGAAATTCAGGAAGAATTAGAACAATATACGGCCAAAATTGTACAGAATAACCTGTTAGGATCCCATGGTGCACGTGTGAGTTATCCTCTTTCTTTCTTCCTCTAACACTGGGTTTTTAGCATAATTATCACAGATCCCTGTATGTTGTCACTTGTGTATGCTCTCAGCTTCCCCAAGGCAGATCTGGGTTTGATCCCAGTTCTGCCTCTTAGAGGCCTCCGACATCACAAGTTACCTCCTGTCCCTGAGCCTCTGTGTCCTCTTCTTTAACTCATGCCTGCTGGCCTGGTGAGAGGATTTGATGAAATTAGGTGGTGGAGGTCCAGCGTCCAGTGAGGTATATGCTATCTCTCTTTGAGAGTGGTGCCCCCGTGCTTTTCTTCTTCCTCCAGCACTGTAAACCAGTGCTACCTTCTCACCTCCACTGCCCCCATAGCACGTATGTAAGTATTCGCTCAGTGGATGAACGAACGGCATACTAATCAGCCCGTACTCATCTTTCAAGTACTCATCTTAAAATCTAATTCACCTTATGCCCAAGTTTCACACCTGAGATTCTGATTTCCTTGGTTTGGGGTAGAGCCCAGTGGAAGTTACAGAAGCTCCCAGGAAGGTTTCACTTGCATCCAGGCTCTGACGCATTCGTGTAGCTTAACCGTGGATGTGCCTTTCTGACACCCTGAGGGCCATCCAAGGGAGGCCACAAGGAGGGTATGCTAGCTGCACATGGAGAGGTTTGTTTTTAAATTAACTAGCATTTCTTGAGGACTTAACTGTATTTCAGACACCCCCCCCCCACACTGCATTCATGAGCTCTTAGTAACAGCTTCATGAGGTAGTTATTCTTATTCTCGTGCTTTGGTTGAGGAAACCTAAGGCTTAAAGAAGTCACTCAGTAATCGGCAGAGTTTGCTATATTTGGGTTCTGTGGAGAAGGTTGTTTGGGAAAGAGGATGGCTTTCTCTGTCTTTTTAAGAAAAGGTAAAACTGTAAAGTGAATACGTACTCCAGGGTTCTTCAGATGGTACTGCAAGGTTTTTGCCCTTTCTCAACAGGTGAAAAATGTGTGTGAGAGCAGGAGCAAGCTCACTGCTTACTTCTGGAAGGCACATATGACTGCTAAGCGGTGTCCTCACTGCAAGTGAGTATCAGGGTCTTACCTCTCCCTTTCCCCAGAAGCCTCTGGCCAGTCACTCATGGCTGTTCCTCCGTCTTGTTGAGGTTTTTCTCTCCTTAGTCACCACTGTTCTCACATGTAGGACCGGGCGGTCAGTTGTCCGAAAGGAGCATAACAGCAAGCTAACGGTCACATACCCAGCCGTGGTGCACAAGAAAGCTGACCAGAAGGACACAGAGCCCCTGGGTAAGCAGGCTGGGCCCTGGGAGGTCGGTGGCCAACAGATACGTCTCGAACCTGGGAAATACCTGGTCATTATCACGTTTCTCACCTTTGTGCTTGTGGTGGGCCAGCATTGGGGCGGGGTCCAAGCCGTGGATGGTTGGAGGGAACCCTAGTGAGTGCCCAGCCCTGGCCTCTCAGTAGGAATGACAGGCTGAGCTACTATGAGGCAGTGCCCCGTACATCTTGCCTCAGGCAGTCATTTTTCTGGAAGATTCTTGAGGAAGAAGTTAAGAAATCTACTTGGCAAATACTTAGAACCATTTTATTGTCAAATAAGTGTGGACTTATGTTGAAGTAAAGTATAAAATGCAGGTGAGTTTTAAAGAAAAAATGAGCATTCAAAGCCTCCCTCACAGGCTGCTTCTGGCTGTCCACTCAGATTCCTGGAGTAGAGTGTCCCCTACTCAGCTCTGCTCTGCCAATGGGGGTACTTGGGAAGAAAAATTGAGAGACTTAGCACTTCTATTTTTAAATCTTTTATTTAAATTTTTTTTATTTGACGCACAGTGTTACATTAATTTCAGGTGTATAGCACAGTGCTTCGATAAGTTTATAGACCGTGCTGTGCTCACCGCAAGTGTAGCTACCATCTGTCACCATACACTATCACAGTATCATTGACCCTATTCTTTATGCTGTGCCTTTTATTCCTGTGACTTACTCATTCTATAACTGGAAGCCTGCATCTCTATCCATTTTGCTGAAACCACCCCCCCGCCAGCAACCATCAGTTTATTCTCTGTATTTATAGTTCTCATTGTACTTTTTATTTGTTCAATTTTTTTTTATGTTCCACTTATGAATCTCATCATATGGTATTTGTTTTTTTCATTCTGACTTATTTCACTTAGCATAATAGTTTCTAGGTCCATCCATGCTATTGCAAGTGGCTCGCTCTCATCCTTCTTGTGGCTGTGTAATATTCTATTGTGTATGTATTCACCACATCTTCCTTACCTGTTCGTCGGCTCATGGACAGTTAGGTTGCTTTCCCATCTTGGCTATCATAAATAATGATGTAATAAACGTAGGAGTGTGTATATCTTTTCAAGTTAGTGTTTTCACTTTCTTTGGCTAAATACCCAGTAGTTCAATTGTTGGGTCATATGGTATTTTTATTTTTCATTTTTTAAGAAACCTCCACAGTGACTATAATGAGCTGCATTCCCACCAGCAGTGTACAAGGGTGTTTTTTTTTCTTCACATCCTTGCCAACACTTGTTACTTTTTGTCTTTTTGATTCTAGTCATCCTGACAGGAATAAGGTGAAATCTGATTGTGGTTTTGATTTGCATTTCCCTGATGATCCATGATATTGAGTGTCTTTTCATGTGTCTGTTGGCCATCTATCTGTATGTCTTCTTTTTTATTTTTGTAGGCATAGGATTGTTTAAATAGGTTTTTTGTTTTTTTCTTTTGAAGTGGTGAAGATGAGGTAAGATACTCCATATTTAGTATTGAGACCAGTGCCTGCCGCGCATAGTATGTGCTCTGTAGATGTTAACTGTTGGTTTTGTGTGGTGCAGTCCGCGTGCCAGGGTGGGAAAATCATGACCTGTGACTGACGACTCACTCTGCCATTTATTCTGAGTGGCTTAGAGGAGGTCACTGGAGTTTTGTTTTCAACTCCGTAGAGTGGCAGTAAACGGACTTCTTGCCCAGAGTTGAGAAGATTTCATGAGTGAAAGTCCACAGCATATTGTTATTAAACCTTATTGCAGAGCTCAAGAATATGGACTAGGCAGGGAAATAAGTTGTCTCCCTAGCGATGTGTAATCTTAACATCGAGGACTCTGGCAAAGCTTAGAGTAAATTACCATCTCAGTCTGTTTGGGCTGCCGTAACAAAAATGTCACAGAGTGGGTGATGTCTGAACAACACGCGTTTATTTACCACAGTTCTCGAGGCTAGGAAGTCCAAAATTGTGGTTTTGGCAGATCTGGAGTCCTCTGAGGGCCCGCTTCCTCATCAACAGCCATCTTCTCCTTGTAGCCTCACAGCAGAACGGTGCAAGGGAGCTTTCTGGGGTCTTTTTATAAGGGCACCAGTCCTGATCATAAGAGTTCTGCTCTCATGACCTCATCACCTCCCAAAGGTCCCACCTCCAATACCATCACGTGAGGGGAGGGTAGGATTTTAACACATGAAACTTGAGAGGACATAGACATTCAGACCTTTTGTTATTTTTTATTTTATGTAACTATAAAGCGTCTGTTTATTGAAAGATTAGTAAAGGTCTGAGTCAGACCTTTTATTTTAGACTAATTTTAGGCTTGCAGAAGGGTTACAAAGATAGTCCAGAGAGTTCCCATGTAGTCTACTGATTGTGCCCTGATGTACTGTCTCATCACCATGGTGTACTTGTCCAAACTGAGAAGTTAACTTAGCAGTCTACCATCAAATGAACTACAGACTTTATTTGAATTTCTCCAGTTTTTCCATCGATGTCCTTTCTATGTTCAGGGATCTAATCCTGTGTTTGGAAAGCCTGTTTAATTTTATTTAATCATTAACAGTCAACCACAATGGTGGATTTTTCCTACAGTTACCTATAAATGGTCCCTAAAACAATTTTAAAGTTGGGAATTGCTGCTTTAACCCTTACTGTGCCTTAGAAAATGTTCATAGATTGAGAACAAAAATGGTGAGAATTCTAAAAGATAGCTGTTTCTTTGGGGCAAATGTCTAGCAATTAAGTAGCCTTCCAGTGCCTTTGCCAAATGCATCCTTCTGAAGTAATCTTTTGCTGTGGCTGTGAGAGTATGATGGTACCCCCCAAATTCTGTGCATTAGGAATAAGGTGACCGTGGTCTCCAGTGGTTTCAAGATTGGGATTTTAGTATTTAGCAAACATTTACTTGAGTGTTTAGCCTCATGCCAATGACCCTGCCTATGGCCGAGCACAGTACCAAGGTGGAGACCACGTGGCCTCTGCTGTCAGAACAGGCTGCGGGTGACACAGGTCAGTAACTCCAGGCAGCAGGTGATATGTTCTGAACAGGGGTCTGGCTGTGTTCCTGGCCAAAGGGAGCCCAGCAGTGAGGCCTGTGCCTCTGTGGTTGCTACAGGCTAGTGATCCCATAAGGAGCCCAATAGCTTCTGAGATTCTGCAGATGCTCTAAGAGGGGCCTCAGGCCCCACGGTGCACATCAGCATTTTAAAATGAGGATCCTGGGGTGCCTGGGTGGCTCAGTCGTTAAGCGACTGCCTTCGGTTCAGGTCAGGATCCCAGAATCCTGGGATCGAGCCCCACATCGGGCTTCCCTGCTCAGGGGAAGCCTGCTTCTCCCTCTCTCACTCCCCCTGCTTGTGTTCCCTCTCTCGCTGTGGCTCTTTCTGTCAAATAAGTAAATAAAATCTTAAAAAAAAAAAAAAATGAGGATCCTTACAGCCAAGACACTCCACTTTGATCCAGCCTTCCCCAAGTTCTTTGACCTCCCAACCAACCCCTTTGTTATATAGCAGCTCTTAAAGCAGAATGAAACCCACGTTAGCAGTGTTCTGGAAGCCCACCCAGGCAGAATCCATTTTTGCAGGTTGTACAAGTGTCTTTTTTAGGAGGGTGCGATGCAGGTGAGAAGGTGGCATCCCCCAGGTTTCTTCTGACTCTAAAATCCTGTGATTGAACAACCCTACTCTGCCTTCACAGTGAGGAAACTACAGTGGGGCACTTCATGTACTGGCAGCTGCTGGGGCAGGAGCTGGGGAGTATTGCCAGAGTCCACTGATCTTCCTCAGTCCTTCAAACCTGTTGTAGTAGGAGAGGAAGTTCAGATTGTCATTTTCAGAAATGCCCGCAAATTGTTGTTTAGCTTAATGGAATCTGTCTTCCCACCAACACACATAGCTTTCTAATGCTGTGGTTATCCCTGAAGGTCAGAGTCTGTCTTCATTGCATACCCATGCTTCTCTGAATTGCATTGACTGATTGAAATGTTTTGCTTTTGTAGGAGTCAAAATTTGAAATGTGTAGATTCTTTGATCTAGCCATTCCACTTTTATGACTATTTTGAGAATTAGACCTACCCACTCCACAGTATTAAATTGTTTAAAATAGGAAATGATTTAAGTGCCTGTCAATAGAGACTAGTTAAATTTTGGTACATCTCTTAATTGTTATCCAAGTTTCATATTTCTCTAAAATCTTATGAGGACACATCCTTTGCAGACAGCAAACTTAATCAGAGAATTGGAGGTGGAATTTGAAGCTGGGTTTTATAAATGTAGAAAAAAGCAAAAGAGTTGGATTTGGGGTGACTGGGTGGCTCAGTTGGTTAAGCATCTGCCTTTGGCTCTGGTCATGATCTCAAGGTCCTGGGGTCAAACCCCACACTGGGCTCTGTCCTCAGCAGGGAGTCTGCTTCTCCCTCTCCCTCTGCTTGCCTGACGGGCTTGTGTGTGTGCCCATGCGCTCTCTCTCTCAAATAAATAAAAACAATGGGGTTTATAAGTATCAGTTATTGTAGGATGTTTTGAACATGCATATTTGAGCTAGTGACTTTATTATCTGCTGTGGGCTAGGTACTGTGTCAGGTGGTAAGAACACAGACAAGACATTGTGCCTAACTTCAGTGGATGTATCTCAGAAGAGATCGATAGTTTTGAAACTACAAGATGGTGTTGCTTTTCTTTGTTAGCCATCTAAGTGCCTAAAGCCATGTTTCCTGAGTGGCAACCCTGAGTTTGTTTTTCTGACTCTTTCTGGGTGTAGCTGATAGGCAGTGCCCCAGAGTGCTCTTACTTAATCTGAGAAACCAAAGTCAATTTACTCCTCACACACCTGCATCATATTTGTAAGAAGAAATTGAATATACTTTTACCCATAAAAATGTTCATACTCATTTATCACTGATTTTGTTTCTGTGACTCTTTGATAAAGCCACGTGCATAAAGTTGTTGTTCTTTTTTTTTTTTTTTAATCATAGTGTAACTTAGTAAGAAAATTGGGATCCACCCTGGTGTCCAGTACAAGAGTATGGTCAGGTCCTCTAGGAAACATGCTCTTGGTGGAATATCATAGAGTCATTAAAAATGTTAACGTGGCAACATACAGAAATGCTCACAAGATGACACTGAATGAGCAAAGTAGTGTACAGAATGAACCCACACTTAAGACTTCAGTTATCTTTGGGGCGCCTGGGTGGCTCAGTTGGTTGAGAATCATACTTGTGGTTTTAGCTCAGGTTGTGATCTCCTGGTCATGAGATCGAGCCCCCTAGTGGGGCCCCACACTCATTGGGGAATCTACTTGGGATTCTTTCTCTCTCCCGTTCCTTCTCCCCCTCCCCTGAGCACACATGCGCTTACACTCTCCCTGAAATAAATCTTAAAAAAAAAAAAAGTTAAAAAATAACAATTGGGGCACCTGGGTGGCTCAGTTGGTTAAGCGACTGCCTTCGGCTCAGGTCATGATCCCGGAGACCCAGGATCGAGTCCCACATCGGGCTCCCTGCTCGGCAGGAAGCCTCCTTCTCCCTCTCTCACTCTCCCTGCTTATGTTCCCCCTCTGGCTGTGTTTCTCTCTGTAAAATAAATAAAATTTTTAAAAAAATAATAATAATAATTAAAGGGGCGCCTGGGTGGCTCAGTGGTTAAGCCTCTGCTTTCGGCTCAAGCCATGATCCCAGAGTCCTGGGATCGAGCCCCACATCAAGCTGCCTGCTTGGTGGGAAGTCTGATTCTCCCTCTCTCACTCCTGCTGCTTGCGTTCCCTCTCTGGCTATGTTTTTCTCTATCAAAGAAACAAAATCTTTGAAAATAGTAATAATAATAATAACTTTAAAAAAGGTTAGTTACCTTAGATACCATGTAAACCAGAAGACTGGAAAAAAGTATGTAGTAGTGATAATGGAATGGTGTGTGATTTGTTCTTTTGCTCTGTTGGTTTTATGCAATGGTTATACTGTTTCCATTACTTTAGAAATTAGATTAAGGGGGAAAAAAATCCAGAGCTAAAAAATAAACTGTCCTAGAGATTGAATTTTGTGGTCAAATTGTAGGCTTGGGAGGGTGGGGAGAAAGCATTGATAAATCCCATTACAGAAGAAGTGCCTCTTATTGATTTATTGTGCTGTGTTTGATTCCCCCTCCTGACTCTAGGAATTGAGGAAGCTCAGATGGGAAAACGAGGGTACCTAACACCCACCAGTGCCCGAGAACATCTTACCGCCCTTTGGAAGAATGAAGGTGCTGTACCAACCTAAAAGAAATTGAAAGGAGTCTTTGGGCTCATTTATCCTGCCGTATTATTTTTATGTTTTCAGAGCTGTGATAATTATAGATCTCTACTGAATTCAGTTCATAGATTTGGGGCTGGCTTCAGGTACATTGTCATCGATGCATTCTAGAGCAGACAAGAGTATGAACTTGACAAGTATTGTATCTGAACCTGGTCATTAAATGACAGCTGTGGGTGGGCCTCGCTTAGTCTGACATCTTTCTAGAAGGTACAGTGTAACTTGCCTTACTTTAAATGCCTTTTAATAACTTTTTCAGAAAAGGATTCTTTTTTTTTTTTTAAGATTTTATTTATTTGACAGAGAGAAACACAGCCAGAGAGGGAACGCAAGCAGGGGGAGTGAGAGAGGGAGAAGCAGGCTTCCCGCCGAGCAGGGAGCCCAATGTGGAACTCGATCCCGGGTCTCCGGGATCGTGACCTGAGCCAAAGGCAGTCGCTTAACCAACTGAGCCACCTAGGCGTCCCTCAGAAAAGGATTCTAAGGGAATTCCTCCTATGATTCAAAAAATGAACTCTAATATCTCTTTTTTTATTAGGATTTTTCTACATTTTAATTCCCTACAAAAAGTAAAGTTTTCCATTCCTTTTGCGTGTATAACAAAAGCTAGGCTCTGTATTCAGGCCCTCATGTCACCACTCTCAGAAAATGCTGTTCCAGAACACTGAATGCAGCTGCTGTGTAATGATAGGCACTTAAAAATGAAAATGCTGCTGAAGGGATAAATGACGTCAGGATAAAAAGAGCACTCAAGTCCGTGTGATCATTTCTGTGGCAGGCCCTAACACTTTTATTCATTCTGTCTGCAGCTTTCTTTTAAGTTTACTAGAAACTTAAAATATAGCTTTGATACGCAAAAATGATGCCTTCTTGGTAGCATCTATATGGAGGGTTTTTTATTTTTAAGAAGGCTACTTTTTTTTTAAATCAATTTTCTGTATTTTATATCCATTTTTTATAGATACCAAAGCTGCGTGTGTGTGTGTGTGTAAGTCCAATAGTCCAGGAACGTGTGTGTGTGTGTGTGTAAGTCCAATAGTCCAGGAACGTGTGTGTGTGTGTGTGTAAGTCCAATAGTCCAGGAACGCGTGTGTGTGTGTGTGTGTGTGTGTGTGTGTGTGTGTGTGTAAGTCCAATAGTCCAGGAACGTAGTGAGAAACAGGAGGAGGTTTTCATTCCCCACCCATGTCCATTTCAGCCCCCCTGCGGCACCTGTCCTTCAACCACCATCTCACCTGGTGTGGGTTCTAAAGACACAAAGGCTATTTTTTGCTTGTTTTTAGAAAGAAAAATATGATTCTACTGTGCCTATTGTCTCATATTCTGTTTTTCTTTTTTGTCACTCAGTGGAATTTTTGTGGTCATTCATCCCTGCCCTGACACATAGATGTAAATGTTCTCTTTGGTTTATTTTAAATACAGGATTCTTTCTGAATTACCTTTTTTCGGGCCTGGACGATGTCGACATGGAGTCTAGATTCAATCCCAGTATGTTCTTTTTGGATTTCCTGGTGGTACCACCCTCAAGGTAATGCCCTTTAATTAGCTTTGTTTCACTGGGTAAGGCTTACTGAGCAGTGGAATAATGACCCCTGGGAGAGGCTTGGAGGGCCCAGCGCACTGTGAAGCAAAGCAGCAGTTCCACACCCGGGTTGCAGCTGGTTGGCCGCATTCGTCCTGACCGCGGGAGGAATGCTGGCTGGTTTCTGAATGTGGTGGGTTATGAGTTGCATATAGAGGGAGTGGGCAACAGGCTAAAGAACATGACCCATCCCTCGTGCTCAGCAGTCCCTGAATACAGGTGTTCCCCTGCAGGTATCGTCCTGTCAATCGGCTGGGGGACCAGATGTTTACCAATGGTCAGACGGTGAACTTGCAGGCTGTCATGAAGGACATGGTTTTGATCCGAAAACTTCTGGCACTGATGGCCCAAGAACAGGAGCTGCCCTGTGAAGTGGCAGCACCCACCAGGGACGAGGTCAGCGCTGCCTTGGAGCTGTTGCCGTCATCCTGTCTGCTAACAGATGCAGAACGCTGGGAGTGTAGGGAGCTGCTGGTTGGGAATTCTGTACGGTTGTATGCGAGCTGTCATTTGGGGAACCTAAGTGATGTCGGAAGAAAGCATGATATGAGCATAAAAGGATCTAGGGTCCTACCCCAGTGACCTTTGTTGAGATGTTTTAGTTTCGTGGGCCCATCTCCACTGTAAAATGTGTGGGGTTAGTGGTAAGATTTTACATACAGGCTGTTCTGGGCCACCTGCCTTCACTGGCAGTGATGGGCAGGTCTGGAAAGAAGAGTCTCCATCCTATGGGCTCTAAGAATGTCCCTTTTGGGCTACAGTACCAGAGCTGAGTCATCCATCTCTGTTTTTGTTTCATTAAGACTTCTAGCACTGGGTTCAGGAGGGCACTATTGTCAGTTCTAGGAATTTCCCAGAATTGGTCTGTCACGTTGGAGGCCTCAGCTTCCTCTTCAGTAAATGATAGTGTGGGATCAGTTTTCCCGTTACAGCCAACTTTCCGAGCGCCTTCAGTGTGCCAGGGCTTCAGTGGGTATAAAGATGAGTCAGGCACTCAGAGGAGTTGCTGAGATCACTGAGGTCCTTCCCAGCTCCCTGGGAGATGAGATGCTCCCTGGATGGAATCAGGAAGGGCTGTCTCAGCCTTCAGTGGACAGCAGTTGCCTATCACCAGGTGGCGCCACTGTCTACCTGGACACATGCTGTGGGTTACTCGTACTCTGCTTTGCACTGTCTTTGCCTTTGCCAAAGTTTTCTGATCTGTCAGGGTAGTGTGCCTTCAGAAACCTTCAGTCTAAGAGAAGTGTGCCACCTGGAGGCCCTCGTCCCATTTGGGGGGAAGGCCATAGGATAGCCAGGACCAGTGACTGGGGCTGGGAACTTTTATTTTGATGCTCTTTGAAAATAGAGCAACCGTTTGTCAAAAGAAAAAAAAAAAAAGAAAAAAAAAACCAAGTGTCTGCAGAAATAAACAATATCCTCTCTGATTCTTAAGATCCTTGCTTCCCAAAGTTACAGTGCTTCCTTTCTTTGTGATTAACAAGACCTGTTCTTACTTCTTTCCCTATATGCTCCCCACATTCCCTTCCTGTGGCAACCCTTTCACAGGTCTCATTACAAGAATGATCACATAGTCCTGAGCCAGGTAATGTCATAAGGGCCCCTGTCGTCATATAGGTGACCATCTCTCCCTGTGAGGCTCCCTCTGCAGAGAAAGAATACATGTGTCCTCCCTGTAACTAAGGAAGACCCCTCTATTTCTCAGAGTTGAGGACAAACCTACTTCACTAGTGGTCTTCATGGCATTCTTATTTACTAGATCTTCCCCCTCTCCCATACTTCTCCCAACACTCTGACAGGTTTCTTGTCTCCTCCCATGCTGGGGGACCTCTGTCTCACTCCTTTGTCCTAGCCAGCCAGATGTGGCTAGTAGGTGGCCAGACAGTGTCAGTAGGTGGTGCTGTAAGGCAGGTTAAGAGCCTGTCTCTTGGGTAGGTAGGCAGAGAAGAGGCAGAGGCAAGGCCAGGGACAGAAATATTAAAAAGGATTGGTTAAATATTCTAGTGAGGCTTGGATTTCAGCCAGTCCCTTGACATTTTTCAGTTGGGGACCCACATTTTAATTGATAACATACAAAATAGTATAGCAGTCGTTTTCTTTTCTTTTTTTTTTTCTTTTTAGAGACTTTATTTATTTGTCAGAGAGAGCACACAAGCATGGGGAGTAGCAGTTAGTGGGAGAAGCAGGCAGGGAACCTGATGTGGGACTCAATCCCAAGACCCTAGGGTCATGACCTGAGCTAACGGCAGACACTTAACTGACTGAGCCACCTAGGTGTCCCAGTGTTTCTCCTTTTAAGAAATTATTCCACTTGCATTTTCATAAGTGCTTTGGATTGCTTTTCCAAAAGCATAAATAAAGGTGAAATTCTATGCAAGAATCCGTTATCTGGCAGGATAGCAGAGCTTCATGAAGAGTATAGATAGAAGAAGAATTTCTAGGGTGGTCTGAAGAATTAGATAGTAAGGGACTTCAACAGCTGCTGCTAGCAACCCTTCTGACTTTCTTGGCTTATGCCTTTCAGTGAAACAAGCCACCGTGTTGGACAGGCCCACAAGGCACATAATTGCAGGTGGACTCTGACCAACAGCCTACTAGGACCTGAGCCCCTCCCCCACCATCCAGCATCTCTCGGGGAATTGCACCCCACCAACAACCATGTGAGCTTAGAAATGGATCCTTCCCCAGTTGAACCTTTAGATGAGACCCTAGCTCGGGCTCATTCCTTTATTACAGCCTCAGAGAGACTGAAGCAGAGAACCCAGTTGAGCTGTACCCAGATTCCTGTCTTAGAGAAACTATGGGATAGTAAATATGTATTGGTTTAAAAAAAAAAACAAAAACTTGCTTATAAACTTGAGTTCATTTTGCTATCAGAAAAAGGCTGGTAAGTGTGTAACAGGGCTGATGTTTTGTTGATACAAATGGAGAAGATTGATTTATTGGCACTTTTGCCACTGATCTGTCAGGGTCAAAAGACATAAAGGCAGACTCCAGAGCTCATCCTTTGTCAGGCCTGGCCTTTTTGAAGTTTTTCCATCACACCTGTTTTCTTGGTTGTCTTGCCAGGAAAAAGACTCTTCCATTGTTCTGGACCGATCCTTTTTGAGTATGCTTCCAGGCCAGTCCCTTACAGACAAACTTTACAACATTTGGATTCGTCTTCAGAGCCATGTCAATATTGTGTTTGATAGCGAAATGGACAAATTAATGATGGAAAAGTATCCTGGCATTAGACAGGTGAGCAGGAAATTGGAGCCCCTTTGCTAGATGAAGGGGTTAAATAATAATCATCCTTATACTGAAACAACAACAAAAAAAGTATATTTGACTCTTTTTTTTTTTTTTTTTTTTTTTAATGATGCTTTCTGTGGACCTTTTCCTGCATAAAGATCCTGGAGAAGAAGGATGGCTTATTCCGAAAGCACATGATGGGGAAGCGAGTGGACTACGCGGCTCGTTCGGTTATCTGCCCAGACATGTACATTAACACCAACGAAATTGGAATTCCCATGGTGTGTGTGGAGGGGCCTCACCAGCTACCGTCGGGTGGCAGATGGGAAGGTTGGGGGCTGGGGAGAAGGTGAACAGCAGACTGTAGTGGCTTGGGTGAGGCTTACGCTTACGCTTCTTCCTCAACAAGCTGTTGGGAGGGGACATGAGGCTGTGTGACAGTGTTGCTTTCACTCTGCCAAGTCTCTGAACACTTACCTGCAAGGAAGACCCACTTCCTGGGTAAGCAGGGAGCCAACTGCAGGGTGTTCCACAACCCTGCCAGCATGTCTTTCCTCCTGCCTCTTAGAGCCTAGTCTAAACCTTCCTGGTCAAATTGAGTGCCTGACAGAGATGAGGAAGAGGGAACGAGGGATTTCCACTCTGTGCACTTGCCTGGCATTAGGAGTCCAGAATGTGTACCCTTAGGTGCCAGGCACAGGAAGGTGAGAGAGCACCCCCAGAGAGGGCTGTGTGCTTGTCATCCATCCTCCCGTTTCCTCTGGGGTAAGCGGTTTGCCCCATCCACCCATTAGTGTTTCCTCAGGGAGCCGGTCTCCTCCTCTCACTTCCCCACCGTTCAGCCTGTGGTTCTCATTAGCAGCAGCGCTTTAATCGGCTTCCTCCTTAATGGGCCTTGAGGTCAGTAATATGAAGATGGTTTAATTCCCTTTGTGGAGAGTCTCATTTCCTTGTACACTGCCCCCTCGGTTGCTCTCAGGGGAGCTGGTAATGAGCAGAGCTCAAGTGTGCTGATGGCTGCCTATGTGCCCACTGTCTCATCTCTCTGGAGCACACTTGGCTTCCTGGGCAAGGGCACAAATGTGAGAGGACAGGAGTCAGAAAAAGCTCAATCCTGTGTCTACCACCTCCTAGAACCATGGGTCTTTCCATCCAGAAACTGGGTCAGGTGGCAGAGAAAGGCCTTGTGAAGCCCATTGGGACCTTCCTGAGTCTGAGCCCCTGGGAGGACAGGGCCACGTACTGCTGTTCATTGCTTTCTCTGGACTGAAGGCATGGGCTGCCCTGGCAGGCTTTGGCTTCACAATGCCTAAAGCTTCCCAGCTTTGGAAGAGACCTTTAATGCTGCCTCCTCTTTCTACCTTCTGGGCCGGGCCTCCCTTTCTTTGATCTGGTTTCATTCCATAATGGCTGGTCCTAAGGAGGGATTCCGAAGTTACTTCTCTGCCCACCTCTAGCCTGTTCCAGGTCTCAGGGCCATGATGGCCAGGGGGTGTTACTCATGGGGATGGCTGTGAGGAACTGACTATGGGAGACTACCTCTTGGGCCCTTGTGGTACACACTTACCATAGAGCACTGTGGAGAGGTGTTATGGGAGCAAGAAGCTGAAGTAAGTTTGGCAGATAAACTAGAGATTAGGAGTGAATCAGGCAGACTAGAGTGTCCCCTGAGAAGCTTACATTCCAGTGGTGGAGATGAATAAACAAATACATAGAAGCATAAACACCCTGTCAGGCAGTGGTGAGTGCACTAGCAAAAGTGGGGCGGGCGATGGGGAAGGGGAGCGCTGGCTGGGGTGGTAGGTAAGGCCTTTTGCCGTGTCATCCAAGCAGAAACCTGGACAGAGAACCTGGACGGAATCCAACCAGATTCTTTACATCAGACTCCTCAGAAGCTCTGATGTGGTTAAGTGCATTTAGAAGCATCAGAGGGTTTGTGATATTGAGCAGCTTAGAAAGTCACTTAACCAGGGAACTCGTTTTTCCTGGAGTATATCACAGGTGTGGCATTAAGTGGAACACTGCGTTTTCTTGTGTATCCAGAGACTGAGTCGGTTCCATCTCAGGCACCACCTTGATCGTAGTGGCAGCCAAAGCTGCCAGCTAGAGGCTCCGATGCCATGTCTGGACTCGGGGCAAGGGCCGTGATCACTTAGCCATGTCTACAAGAGTGGCGAGGGCTGTGGTGTGGTACTTGAGATCTGGTATTGGCCACCTCTCTCAAGCTAGTGTTCCATTCTGTGTTTCCTCTGGGGAATAGGAATTGATTAGTGAATGAAGAAACGATAAAGTTTTAGAGTGGAATACCAAAATTCAAATGTGGAAACTGCATCATTCAGATTATTCTCTTCAGACAGATTACTAGGAAAGGAGGTCCCTTTTCTGTTCCCTTAAGATCTCGAGTCTAGTAAAATGGCTCTGTGGAGAAGACAGGCAGGATGTTGCTTACTTCCCAAAGGACCTTTGTGGCAAGGATAGCACCTCCGTGTCTTTGCGAAGATGTCACATAGGCCGTCAAGTCAGATTTTGAATCCATATCATCTTTTCTACCTACCCTGAATTTTCATATCCACCCCATTTCCAGGTGTTTGCCACAAAACTGACCTACCCTCAGCCAGTCACGCCCTGGAATGTTCAGGAACTGCGGCAAGCAGTCATCAATGGCCCCAACGTGCACCCGGGAGCCTCGATGGTCATTAACGAGGATGGCAGCCGCACAGCCCTGAGTGCTGTTGACCTGTCCCAGCGGGAGGCCGTGGCCAAGCAGCTCCTGACACCAGCCACTGGGGCACCAAAGCCCCAGGGGACAAAAATTGTGAGTAGTGGGCCGGTTTGATCAGGCGCTCCCCTGCGACTGCAAATCATGAGTGTTGACACAGGACAGGACTCTATGCGCTATTCTGCCTCCCTGGGGTGAAGCTTCCCCCACACGTGGGTGTTCCTTCGGTGATTCATGGTGCTTGCATTATCTCCCCAGCTGGAGCTGGAGTTCCTAGGATCTTGACCCCACGATTAAAGCTTCACTTGGCTGTTCCGTGTCATGTGGCACAGTGCTGGGTACCCGTCCAAAGCTTGAGAAATGCTCTCTAATAATAACTCAGTTATGGTCTTGGGGCAGGCACATTTGCTGTCCTGAAGGAGGGCAACTTAGAGGGTGATCCTCAGATCATCCACAGCATCCCCAGAGCTTGTAAGAAATGCACATTCACCCTGTTCTCCCCACCCCCCATGAAATGGATTAGAATTTCTGGGAATGGGGCCCAGGAATCTGTTTTAACAGGCGCTTTAGAGGGTTTCTCTACATGCTAACCTTTGAGAACTGCCCTAAAGGAAGTGGCCTGTGTGATCTGTCTGTGATGACCAGTAACCCATGGGTTTCATCTGATGCCTCATTTTCTGGCGATTGCTCATGAGACAGTGTTGAGGATCTAAGGCTTATCGGGTCTCCACTGGAAGGAGTAAATGATTGATTAGCTAGGGGTATGAAATCGGTGGGTGAGCCCGTTTTGTGTCCTGTTAAAGATAGACACTTACCTATGTCTAGGGATGGGGGGACACATAACAAATGACCCCTAGCCAGGCAGTAATGGCAGAAGTTATTGAGGTGAAATGGATTTTTTTTTAAGATTTTATTTATTTATTTGACAGAGAGATCACAAGTAGGCAGAGAGGCAGACAGAGAGAGAGAAGGAAGCAGGCTCCCTGCGGAGCTGAGAGTCCAATGCGGGCCTTGATCCCAGGACCCTGAGATCATGACCTGAGCCGAAGGCAGAGGCTTTAACCCACTGAGCCATCCAGGTGCCCTGAAATGGATTTTTATTCAGATTGAGTTAGTGGGTGAGTGCGCGGCGTCAGGTGCTGACCAAGTGCGTTTTCCTCACCACATTTCTCCTGCATGTTTGTTAGACCTCTCCTTGCGTTCTGACTTGGGCACGCCCATGGCCGATCAAGATCTTCTTTGTAATGAGTCCTGGCTCTGCAGAATCTCCCTCAGCCTAGAAGGAACTTCAGAGGAGGAACAGAAAGGATTAGGGAGGCCTTGTTGTGGTGACTGTTGGTTCCTCCCCACAGCCTGCCGTCTCGCTGCTGCTTCTCTGTCTCAGAGCTTGCCGAGGTGGAGCCAGAGCTCACTGCCCATGTTCTGCTTTGGCAATAGGAGACCCAGGCAGACACAAATCAAGTCACCTGCTTTGTTCTTTTGTAGTGCATTAAGTAAATTTTATGTTCAGGCTCATGGGATAATTCTGCCTTTCTCAAGGGCCTGGTGTCTTGGTAGCTTTGTGAGAGATGCACGAGAACTCAAGGCATATTTCATATAACTTGGGGCAAAGCCAAAAAAACAGGAAGTAGTCTTCATATTAACTCAAACCAAACATACTGGAGAGTCACCCAGTCAGACAAACTGAGAGGAGAGGAGACTGGGGTCGGGCAGTGTGGAGGACCTCCTGCTCTCTCCGCCACCGCACTTTGCCGGTCACCGCAGACAAGGGGTCCCACGACTCGAGTTTACAGTGTGGTGGGTGCAGGGAATGTGTGGCCCCGTGGTTCAGTGGTGTGGCGGATATAGTAGGGAGTTAGCAGTGGAGGCCTGTGGCTTTCTGTTCTTGATGCTCAGGAAGAAGGGTGGCTGAGGGGAATGTGCAGGAAGGGTCTGAAGTCATCGGGAAGCAAGTGAGCCAGCCTCAGGGCTGTAGGGAAGGGAAGGTTTTGGCAGCGATGTTTCAGAGATGGAGCCGAGTGGGACTTAGCGAGCAGGACTAGGGGTCAGGGCTATGGAAGACACGAGAGGTGAGAACGAAGCCGGAGAGCGGGAAGTGCCCTGGAAGGAGATGCGCGTGGCCCCTGGAAAGTGAGGTGAGGGTGGGGAGTCTAAAGGCCCGTCTCCTGTGAAGGGGGGTATGTGGGACTTAAATTTAGGGCCAGAGAGTTAGGAAATGGGATTTTTAGAGTGTTAAACTCTGAGTACAAAGTACAATGGAGATAAAATGGGGTACTTGCTGGGGCTGAAATGGGGGAGCAGGAGGAAGGCAGGAAGGACCGGGGAAGCTGAGGGAGAAGAGAGTGGGGGGCTGGGCCACCTGTCTGCATCTGTTTCCCCTACATGGTTGTGGGGCGCTTCCAGGTCAAGGTCAGTCCCTGGATATCTTCATCTCTCCCAGGGGCACTTGTTAGATGCTCATGACGTTAAATGTGAAGTTTGAGAAGAGTGAGGAAACCACGGGAAGGCACATCTGAGTTTTCCAAGTGAAGGTCACTGGTGACGCAGGAAAGCAGTCTGAACAGCGGGAGGAACCAGGTCCCAAAGCTCTCATGAGGCAGCGAAGCCAGGGGCTGAGAGCATTTGAAAGAAAAGCATGATACCGGTTTCTGATGTGACTGGGATGTGAGGATGAGGCAAATGCAAGGAGAACTTCACATGGCCTTAGTTATGTCTGTAGGGTCAAAGGTGAGCAGAGGTCTGGGGCTTAGGAGAGGGAAGGTTGGCCTACTGCCACATGTGGCTCAGTTCCTGGGAAGTGACTGAAATGAGTTCTGAGCAGCAGTGAGGTTGAATGAGATTGGCCTGATCGCTGCTCTTCCAACTTAAGTTCTAGTCCTGAGCACACTGTCCCTGCTCTCTCCTCCAGTCTCACCTCTTAGCTCGCCTCCCACACTCCAGCTGGCCCCCACTGGGGCCGTGCACGTGTGCATTTGTGTCCCCATCTGGATCACTTTGCATTCCCCCAGACTCCCCTGCCAAACCTTGCTAGTCAGGTCTCTGCAAAGGCCTCATCCTCTAAGGCAGGGATCTCTGAACTTTTCCAGCAAAGGGCCAGGTAGTAAATATTTTAGGCTCTGATGCAGCTATTCAAGCCTGCCTTTGTAGTGTTGGAGACACATGGGCAGGGCACAAATGAATGGGCCTGGCCGTGTTCCCAGAAGACTTTTTACAAAAACAAGTGTCCCACTTGTGTGCTGTAGTTTGCTGCTCTCAAAATTTGTATGAGGTCGGCCCCCCATTGTGTTCCCACCATACCCTCAGCCTCCCCCGCCTTGTTCTCACTGCGTTGTGTTATCATCATGCGTGCACCCATTCATCCTCCCTGCAGTTCCTAAATGCCATGAGGGTGTAGGCAGGGTGTTCTTCTCACTACCCTCTCCTCAGCTCCCAGTGCATAGGAGGTTCTCAGGGAACCCTGTGGAGTAGATGGATCCAGGCTGAGCTGCAGGAGACTCTGAGGTTGGAAGGCCATGTTAGAGCTGATAAACCAGGGGCAGAGACTAGAAGGGACATCATGAAGGAAAAGTGGTTCATACATCAGGACCTGGGGAATAAGGATGACTATTTTTGTTTTCCAAAATCGTAATAACATTACACACAGTGCTTATTTATATAATCACATGCACATGTACTTTTAATTTATTTGTATTTTTTAAGACTTCAGTTAATGTGTGATATGTAGGTCAGCACGGGCTCGAGGGCTGGAGGACATAAACGGGAAGGAGAGAGCCGGGTCCCCGGAAGGACGAACCACAGGTTAGGCGAGAAGGGAATGGATGACTGACAGGACCCGTTTCCCCTGGGAGGTGTGAAACCTCTGTCCCTTCCTCTTGGCCTTGTAAGTCAGGAGGAGGTGTCCTGGATGGCTGAGTCTCATTTCCCAGCACAGCAACGTGCCAGAAGCTGCTCTTTGGCTCTGAAAACTCTGACCCGGGCACTGGGGCATGCTGATTTTCACTGAGTATTTATTTAGAGACAAGAGAAAGGAAGGGCCTCAGGTTTGGATTGGCGGGGGGAGCTCCCTATGCTCCAGGGCTTCTGTTTGGATTGGCCTGTGCCTGCCAGATTGGCCTGCATGCCTTCCCAGCTGTGGGGTTTGCTTATGCTGGAGGATGTCTCGAATTTACGAGACTCAGATCCGAGGCCCATCCTAGGGTTTTGGGTCTGGGCCACAGGTCTGGGCAGTTTCTCCCTGGAGAGGCTAAAGAAATAAGACCTTGAAAGTCAGCTCAGGCTCTGTGACATGCCCAGGACAGACCCCTCATGGGAATCTGCAGGAGTTCAGGTCTCCTTGGAAACATGGATGTGGGAGCAGAGAGGGGAAGGTTTGAACTCCTTGGGGAGCAGAAAGACTGCCTCGTTGCTAAGTGCTTTTAGGACTCTCTTTTAGAATTTCAGGGTTTTGCTCCCTGTTTCCCTGACCTGGAGGAAACTTGGGATTCAGCTGAAAATTTGTGTGTGTGTGTGTGTGTGTGTGTGTGTGTGTGTGTGTGTGTGTGTGGCGGGGGTGTGTCTTTTGTTCACTTCTAGCCTCTGTCTAGCCATCTTTCTGGTTCAGCCTTGTAAATGTGGGCAACAGAAGAAGAAACTAGACTCGGAGTAATTTGTTACTCCCAATGTGTTGCCTGCTATGATTTGGGGGAACTTGAGTGGGAGGGGTCTGACCCAGTTCCCGTAACTGGTCTGGGCTGTTCACGGGGCCTGCAGATTGGTTGGGGCAGCAGCTGCCTTCATGCATTCACTTTTCAAAGTAGCGTTCATGTTCATCATTTAGGAAACCATAAGTGGTAGTTGACACAAAGGGATTTGAAGGACAGCATGAGGCTTACTGAGCCTTCTACTGAAGTCAGCTTTGTGGGGAGTGGTGCTCTGTCAGGGGGACATGGCCAGCAGCATATCGGTAAGGGGGGGAACGTGTGGTGGGCCATCTTTGTAGAGTAAAATTACTTGTGGTTTTTGTTCTGTTCTCAGAGTTTGTATTATCTAATGTTTCCCCCAACAACGAGCACGGCATTTGTGCAGTAGTTCTTGCTTTCTTTAAAAATGGTTGGGGGACTCTTTAAAAAAAAAGCGTGGAAGTAATACTCTCCCATTGTCCCAGGAACACTGCTAAGATAGGTGGAGGAAAGGTGGTAGGTGCTCGGTGCCTTACTTCTTCCCCATGTGCCCTTGGTCCAGCGGAGTCCATGGTCACAGCTGGGTGAGGATCCAGGGAGCCTTTTCCCTCACGTGTATAAATACATATGGAATTGCATTGGGTTTTCAGTTGCCTCATCCTGTCACCTTAGATGGCACATGGAGTTGTTTTACTGGAATACTTTCTTGCCATCACTGGTGGACTAGTGTTGACTTAACTCTGCTTTTTTCATCATTGCATAATACTCCATAGCGTATGGCATGGTTTACATACCCGTGCCCAATTTATTCCAGGTTTTTCCACTGTAACACTGCTGCCTAAACATACACGTTTATGTAACTTTAACATCTGCACTTTTTTCCTTCTGAAATGCCAAAAGGAAATGAGTTTTAAAAGTTCTTAAATCTGTAGTCTGGTTGCTTTCCCAAAAGACTGTGGCAATTTAAATTTCCTCTTAATGTTTTAAGTGCAAAAAAATGTTTTCAGAAGGCATTGAACCGGGGGTCAGAACCCTGTGTTCCGGTCCTGGCTCCACCATTGGAGGGTGGGGGAAGGAGATCTAAAGCGTGGCACTCTCAGGGGAGTGTGGGAGGGGGGATTCTGGAGGTCTGCCAGGCCTTTTCAGACCAGGGGTTTCACAGTTACATGCAGATATGCTGTCTTCTCATGTGTCCATTTCTTTCCCTAGAGCAATAGCCAGAGGAATCCAAGACTCTGGAAAGGCCACGTCTCTCTGAAGAAGACAGAGGCTGCTGGACAGGGGCCTGGAGCCTCCTCTGTTGTTTGTATCTCTGAGCCCTGAGTCAGGATCACGGCTACGCTGGGCTCGTAGCTATTACTCAGAAAATTTCTAGGGTTTCACTCCAGGCTAAAAATGCCCCTTTAATTTGGTTGAATAAGACACGAGATGGGCAGAAGAGAGCTGGCTAAGGTGAGCCCTGGGATGCTGAAGTTGTCACTGACCACCTCCCTTTCCTCTGCTCTGCCCGCAGGTGTGCCGGCATGTGAAGAATGGGGACATCCTCCTGCTGAACCGACAGCCCACCCTGCACAGACCCTCTATCCAGGCACACCACGCCCGCATCCTACCCGAAGAGAAAGTCCTGCGGCTCCATTATGCCAACTGCAAGGCATACAATGCTGACTTTGATGGAGACGAAATGAACGCCCACTTCCCCCAGAGTGAACTGGGCCGGGCTGAGGCCTATGTCCTGGCCTGCACGGATCAGCAGTACCTTGTTCCCAAGGTAGGTCTGACCTTGAGGCCGTTCCATGGTCATCGCACAACTTGGCACTTCAGATGTGGGCTCTTGCCAGCTTCTGAGGTCAGTGGATAGCTCCGGGGCCAGGGGCCCATGGAATAGAGGGTTCTGGCTTCTTCCAGGTGGGGCTTTCAGCACTCTTAACTCCTAGAACGTAGCAACCAGTAGCTGTGTAATAGGTCTTATCTTCCAGACATATGTTTGGATTCTACAGTTTATTAGCGACCAGCAAGCATTAGCTTCCCAACTGTGATGGTCCTCATGGTCCCCAGATGATTTTGATCCTTTGAGTTCTGACAAGCATGAGTTTTAAGAGACATCTGGATCATGAGGGCCTGCAATGAGATCCCTCTAGCCCATAAAGGTGCCTCCTCTTTGAATTTCTTCCTTCTCTCTCTGAGGTTAATCCTTAAAAGCAGACCCATGTGGTTATGGCTGTCCGGTGGAGTACATGAGAAGGATTTTGTTTCCTTCTCCCTTGCCTGGCCACCTGACCCATTCTATTAAGTGACAAGGGCCTAAGTTATTGAGTGTTCATGGGAACAACAGAGTGGGGATAGAGCCAGGCTGCAGGAAATAGAGTAGAGTATGTTCCAGACATCACTTACCCCTCCCTACCTGTCCTCAGGTCTGAGGCCTTTAAAATTATCAGCTGTTTGCATCACAATGATTCACAATTATATGTTATCCACTTGGGTTGTGGTGGAATGTGAAAGAACCAGGAATAATAGGAACATGGAATTATGGCTGCCATTTGCCAACCACTTCATCAATGCTAGACCCCGTGCAAAGTGCTTGGGAGGCTTCCCCTTTCACCGTTGTGTAGCCCTTGGAGTTGGTGCTGTTAGTGTCCTGTTGACACATGGAGAACAGGAGAGCACTGAATTTACAGCAGGGAACTGCTGAGAAGGCGAGAAAGTTACTGGGAGCTCTCGGCTCCTCGGAGCTTTGCTGCTTTCCACTTCCATGGGTCTTGCCTCCCTTTTGCAGAAGAAATGGGACTTCTGCCCACAGGTGAGCATGGGAAGCTGCTCAGAGACGTCCAGCATCAGTCAGTGCCGTCCCCACCTGGGAACTTCTCTTCTCAGCAGTCACCTGCCACCTAGGGCAACGGGCAGTGGCTAGGCACCCAGCTTCCCAGCCTCATCCACGCCAGACACACTGTTGTGGCTTCACGCTGGACCCAGCTGTTTGAGTTAACTCTTGTTTCCTTCTCTGCCCACTTCAGCCAGCACTGGATTAGTGAAGGGGCTAAAGTAGGAAGGAGGGATGAAAGGCCCACTGAGGTCTCTTGGAAATCAGAATAATAATTTTACTAACTTGAAAGTTAATAGTTGCCTTTTCACACAAGTAAGACTTGCGGCTCTCATTGAGGTGGCAGTAAAAGCCATCATCCATTGAGCAGTCCCTGTGTAGCAGGCGCTGCTCCAAGCTGTTTGCAGATGTTCTCTTAGTCATCACGGCAACCTCGTAAGATAGGTATGATTTTCAGAAGAGGAAACCAAAGTCAGTGACTTGCCAGCCAGCGATAAGGCTAGGATTGAATCCGGCAACTGTGACTCCCAAGTCCACGTGCATCATGGGTCATTAGCCTCACTTACCAGGCAAGGCGGGGGCTGGATGGGGCCACATGGATCCCAGGACTGAACTGGCTCTCTGACTTGAGAGGCAGGGCTACATTTCACCACGGGAGACACTACCAGGAGCACCAGATGTTCACTTGCGGCTGGGAGAGTGACCGCTGGACACGAGGGGGGTTGGAATGGGGATTTGGGGTGCTCTGAAATTCTCAGACCAATGAAATTGAATGTTCTGTACTTCATTTTGATTAAGTAAAGTCATACAAGAACTTCATGTTTATACTGTGTCCTTCAAAGGGCTGACCTATTTAAATCCAGATGCACGTCAGCATGTGTTCGCATGCCCAAGGATTTTAGGTCAGGAGATAGGCTGAACACAGGTAAATAAGCTTACCTCAATAAATTACGTTCTCGAGAGGAAGAAACTTCTAGAGGATGACCCAAGGGTTCACTTCACTTTCCATCAGTTTCTTTAGTCAGAGGCACAGGGCTTTTGATTCTTGATAAATTTCATTTACTCCTTAGTGTAAATGCCAAAATGTGAAATCTTTTCTTTTTTCTTTCTTTTTTTTTTTTTTGTGAAATCTTTTCTTGCGAATGTTATAAAAGTGCAACATGTCTTAAACTACTTTGGTGGTCAAGTCCTACAAGAACAGGAACTGGCTTTGTTAAACTAGGAAAGTCATTTTTTGGGAGAGAGGGGTAATTTTTTCCATTATTTCCATTTCCCTTCATTTATTAACCTATTCTTCTGTTTCCAGGTTCTGTCCCTTGGTAAAGCATAGTACCTAATTAAAGTACATTTTATTTTATTTATGTGTTTTGTAGAGTTGCATTTTTTTTTTTTTTTACTTAAAATAGGAGGTGAATGAACTAGCTCTTTCTTTCCTGAGAAAACAGTTAAACTTTTCATTTATGTGGGTTTTTTGTGAGTTTTTTCTTCTGTTGTATTTTTTGAGGGCCAGTGCCTTGTGGAAAGTTTTTGTGGGGTTTTTTGTTGTTGTTGTTTTTTTAAAAAAACAAGGTTTGAGAGTCTCGTGACTCTTACCCACTTATCCAGAAAATTCAAGTCATGGAATACCATAATTCTCAAAGCATTCTGACCAAAGGCATTAATTGTAATGTCATTTTGCTGTGATATTATTAGGTGGAATGGGATAGCTAACAATTATCTGGGTTTTTGATTGAGAGATGGTCTTGCTGATCCTAAGCGGGATTTGGGAAATCCAGAATTATAAGTAGGCCCTTAGTAAATTGCTTTAATCAGCATTCCTCCCTGTGATTCATGATTATTGCATTCAAAGCAGTTTAGCCATTAAGGTAATTTTCTAGTCATGGAAAAATCTGGATGGAGTGAAGGGAAGGCACTGAATAGATCACATAACTTGTAATTACGTTCTTTAAAGGAAAAAACAAAAGGAAAAAATCTATATCTGCCCCCAAAGACTAGGATGAGGCAAATGCATAATACTGGTTTGGGTTAACCACCACCCCATCCTCCCCACCCCACCCCCGCCCCGCCACCCAAGCAAAATAAGACCTTGTCTTTGGAATAAGATGCAGAGCATACTTTTTTATCCATGTTCTTAACTCAAAGCCTTCATAAGAGAGACCGTGTGCACTGTCTGATCTTGCCTTGTCTTTTCAGCCCATCTGTAATAATTGTCTTTGAGTTTATATACAGCCCATTGCCATAGTATGGATGCTAGTTGATAAGCATCCTTTTTACCCTTTGAATTAGTGCATGTGGTTAAATTCCTGACACTTCTCCATGGCTGCAATTGTGAGTTCCGTTAGCCTTAGTTATGAAACCTGGCCATAATATTGGATAGTATTTACCAAGTAATCAAATGGTAACAGTCTTTAGATCCAAGGCACAGATTTTTCTCAAGTTTCCATAAACACTGAAAACTTTGCAAACACTGCTGCTTAAAGCATGTCAGAGGGCACAGCTATTTTTACGTTAGTGTGTGTTAACGTTGCCATGAACACAGACCTCCAGCTAAGTTGCAGAAGACTGGGGCTCAGAAAGTCTGTGAAAAGTTCCAAATGAGATGAATGCACTGGGACTTAAATAAAAGTCCTCATTTGGACATCTGGTAAATAACAGCCTTTATTAAAAGTCCCGTCATGAGCATGTGCTACGTTGTGAAGAGATACTTGTGAGTGAGCATTCTTTTCTTCCATAGTCAAGCACAGCAAGGCCCTCTCAACCTTCTTGAGGTTTCTCTGGCTGAACCCCTGCCCCTTAGAGAACTGACGCTTAAGTCAGTAATACTCAGGGCTCTGATTCTGCCCTTGAAAGATCCTTTCTAATTATCCCCCTCCCTCTATATGATGACCCATCTTCTGTTTTCCTCCAAAATCAAAATGCTTTGTGATAATATATCATCCAGTCACTTGTTGACTGTCAAGTTCTTTCTCACCATAAAGGATCATGTCTGTTTGGTCCCCTAGAGTAGACTGGAGAGCTAACCCAAATGTCTGGGCCTATAGTTTTTTTAAATATTTATTGAATGGATGACTGATTTAGAGGAAAACCAGGCCAGAAATGTGTGAAAAATACTAAAGCATAAAACCAAAATATAAAAGCAAGAGCACAGCAAACTGCAGCTAGACCAAATTTATGCAAAGAAGCCAAAAATAACGCTGGAGTAACTAGAACCAGACGGAGTAATGGAGAGAAGGCTTGGGGAACTGGATAGGTTGGAGCAATTTTGATCTAGAACAGTGGGCAAATGGTAAAGGGAGAAGCCAGTCAGGAAGTCCAGGTCATGTACTTTGGAGGGCAGTTTGCTCTCAGATAGGAGGCTCAAGGCCAGGCTGAGTGAGGCTGTGGGCAGGACAATACCGGAGTGGGAGGGGGCTGTTGCTGGTACATGGCTTCTAAGCAGATGATTAGGAATTAGAATGTAATTTCATATTTGCCTTCTTATCTGTCTGGTTTGTAGGATGGCCAGCCATTGGCGGGGCTGATCCAAGATCACATGGTTTCGGGTGCAAACATGACCATTCGAGGTTGCTTTTTCACTCGGGAGCAGTACATGGAGCTGCTGTACCGAGGACTCACAGACAAAGTGGGCCGTGTGAAGCTCTTTCCTCCTGCCATCCTGAAGCCCTTTCCACTGTGGACAGGAAAGCAGGTAATTGGGAGAAGAAAAAAAAAGGAAACTGACACTCGTATAAAAGATTTCATTCCCAGTAGAGTCCAAACCAGATGTAGAGAAATGGCAAATCAGATGGTCCGGAACTAAACCCGAGGTTTGCCTGTATGTTCTGTATGACTTTCTCTTTGGTGGGCTTCCTGAGTCTGGGTGGTTTCAGGGGAGTGTCTACTAAGAGGGGACTGTACAGTGTCTGTCCTCAATGTCCTCATAAAGCCGATGCGGTGGTAAGAGGCAGTGGTATTGGCGGTAGTCGTACTGTTTTTGTTGGGAGGGGCCAAGGACTTTCCTGAGTGCTGTAGATCTGTTACCTTATTTAATCCTCACAACCAACCTGTGATGCAGAGACCATTATCACCTTTAAGTAGATGAGGATACTGAGGCCTTAGAGACTTAAATGACATGCCCAAGTCTATAGGAGGTAGAGTTGGAATTCAAATCCGGGATTCCTAACTCCTAAGAAGTCATGCTATGCTTCCTGTCAAAGTCATGAAATAACAGTATATGCGGCGGTGGAATAGTGAGGCACAGCAGAGTGTGTGTTTCTACTGTTGTCTGGGTCTCCAGGGTTAGCCTTAAGGCCCAGCTTCCAATCAGCTGTGTGATCTTGGCTTCATGGCCCCCCTTTCTTCATCTAGAACACAAAGGGTTTTGGGGTTTTAATCTCTAAGGTCTCTTCTGCTCAGCAGTTCCTTAAGTCTGCGTACCTGCAACCTGACTGGTTTTTAGTTGTTAACCCAGCCTGGCATTCTGGGGCAGCTCTTACTTGTCATGAGGTCTTACCCTATCTGTATATTTTTTAATTCAATTTGCTCAAGTTTTGTTGAGAAATTTTTTGCATTTGTATTTGTGAGGGAAATGAGCATACCTCATTTCATTATGCTTTGCTTTATTGTACTTCACAGATACTGTCTTTTTTACTCCTTGAAGGTTTGTGGCTACCCCGCATTCAAGCAGTTTTGTATGCTTTTTTCATCTTTCATTGCATTTATTGGTGCCGTTTTCCCCACAACATTTTCTTACTTCATGTTCCTGTGTCACATTTTGGTAATTCTCACAGAATTTCAAACTATTCCATTATCGTGTTTGTTTGTTATGGTGATCTGTGATCGGTGATTACAACTTAAAGCTCAGATGATGGTTAGCATTTTTAGCAATGAAGTATTTCTTTAAATTCAATTTAGTTGACATATAGTGTATTATTAGTTTCAGAGATAGAATTTAATGGTTCCATCAGTTGCGTGTAACACTCTGCTCATTAATTACATCACGTGCCCTCCTTAATGCCATCACCCAGTTACCCCATCCCTCTACCCACCTCCCCTCCAGCAATCCTCAGTTCCCTGTAGTTAAGAGTCTCTTATGGTTTGCCTCCTTCTCTGTTTTTATCTTATTTTTTCCTTTCCTTCCGCTATATTCATCTGTTTTGTTTCTTAAATTCACATAAGAATGAAGCAGAATTAAGGTGTGTACATAGCCTTATGTGTAAGGCTTTTTAGATATAATGCTCTTGCACACTTAATAAGCTATAGTACAGTGTGAACATAACTGGTATATGCACTGGGAAGCCAGAAATTCATTTGACTCACTTTATCATTATAGTTGCTTTATTGTGATGGTCTGGAACTCAACCCACAATATCTCTAAGATATGCCTGCATTGATCTGTAGTTTTCTTCTCTTGTATCTTTACCTGGTTTTGGTGTCAGGGTAATGCAGGTTCATAGAATGAGTTGGGAAATATTTCCCCTCTTCTTCAGTTTTCTGTAAGTTTGTGTATTTGTGTAGTATTAGTATTTTTTTCTCTTAAATGTTTAGTTGAATTAGCCAATGAATCCATCTGGAACTGAACTTTTCTTCATAGGTAGGTTTTTTTTAACTAAGATTTCTCTCTCTCTAATACATAAAGGGCTCTTCAGGTTATCTTTTTTTTAAAGATTTTACTTATTTATTTGACAGAGAGAGAGAGAGAACACGCAGGGGCAGTGACAGAGGGAGAGGAAGAAGCAGACTCCTCACTAGCAGGGAGCCCAATGTGGGGCTTGATTCCAGGCCCCTGGGAACATGACCTAAGCCGAAGGGAGACACTTAACCAACTGAGCCACCCAGGCACCCCTATCTGTTTCTTCTTGAATGAGCCTCAGTACTTTGTTTTTTAAAGAAATTTGTCCCATCTCATAAGTTTTTGGATTTATAGGCATAAAGTTGTTCATAATATTCCTTTATTCTTAGGTGGGTTAGCTCTGTGATCTCTGATATTGGTAATTTAAGTCTCTCTCTTTTTTTTTTTTAAGCAATCTCTATACCCATCATGGGGCTCAAACTCATGACCCTGAGATCAAGAGTCCTTGCTCCACTCATAAAGCCAACCAGGCACCCTGATTTGTGTTTTTTTTCTTTTTTCCTGATCAGTTTGCTTAGAGATGTATTAGTTTGGCTCTCAAAGAGCCAGCTTTCATTGACTGTCTCTATTTTTCTGTTTTCTGTTTGGATTTCACTTTGATCTTAATTTTTCTTTCTTTATACTTTGGGTGTGATTTGCCCTTGTTTGTCTCATCATTTAAGGTTAAAGCTGGAGTCATTGATATGAGACCTTTTTTCTTTTTTTTTAATATAGGCATTTCATAAATGTTCCCCTTAAATTCTGCTTAAGTAGCATCGCATAAACTATTATGTTGTATTCTCAGTTTCATTCAAATACTTGCCTTTTGATTTCTTTTTGACCCATGAGTTAATTAGAAGTCTATTATTTAGTTGCCAAATACTTAGAGATTTTCCAGTTATTTTTGTTACGGATTTCAAGTCTAATTCCATTGTGGCAAGAGAACATACCATGGGTGACTGGAATCCTTTAAATTCACATATGTTTGTGTATGAGATTATGTTTACTGTGTATCTTGGTAAATACTCTATATGCCCCTAAAAATAATGTATAGTTGGCTGTTGTTAAATGGAGTGGTCTAAAAATGTCAGTTAATGAATAGTTCAAGTCTACTGTCTTTGCCGATCACTGTCCTTTGTTGCCTGGTGTCCATCATTTTGAAAACCATTGTTTCATGTTCATGTCTGCTTTTGCTGTTGTTTTTGGTGGCAGAGTCATTAGGTTACCATTGCTCTGTCTTGGCTAGAAGTGGAAGTCAGTTTAACAGAATAGATGGGAACTTTTGCAATTTAAGATTAACATCTTGAAGTATGATGATTTAGTTCGAGGAGTGGTACGCTTTCTCTGTAAACCAGACAATAAATATTTTAGGCTTTGCAGGTCATACAGTCTATTGCAACTACTCAGCTCTGCTGTTACAGCATGAAAGCAACCATAGACAAAACATAAATGAGGGGCACCTGGGTGGCTCAGTCGTTAAGTGTCTGCCTTCGGCTCAGATTGTGATCCTGGAGTCCTGGGATCGAGCCCCGCATCGGGCTCCCTGCTCGGCAGGGAGCATGCTTCTCCCTCTCCCACTCCCCCTGCTTGTGTTCCCTCTCTAGCTGTGTTTCTCTCTGTCAAATAAGTAAATAAAATCTTTGAAAAAAAGAAAAACCATAAATGAATGAACATGACTGTGATCCAGTTAACTTCATTTACAAAAACAGGTAGTAGGCCAGATTAGGCTATAGTTTGCTAACCCCTGATTTAGTTGGCTATATTTATTTGTCTGCTTTATTATTTCTGTTTATTTATCTTCATTCTGTAAGCCAGCTGAAGTTATCTTGGAAGTGAATGGTTATGTTTTAAGTAATTAAGTGTCCAGAATTGGAATTGTATTTAAACATAAGCTGTGTGTTCAAAATGGAACCAAATAGTGGACAAAGAATATATATCCAGAGCCATAAATATGTTGATTCCCTTCCGTCTGGGAATCCAGCCAAAGGAAACAATCTGAAATGTAGAAAAAGCTACTTGAAAAAAGCAGCCCGTTACACCATGGTTTATAGCAGCGGAAAATTAGTAAAACCTGGATACTTACCATTGACGCTAAGGAAACTGTGGAACATCCATTTATGAAGATATCATGTAGCTGTTTAAAATAGTGGTTTTCAAACACATATAGCAAGCGGTCTGGGAAATTTTCTGACTGAATGTTGAAGGCAGAAATAGACTACAGTGTTCTCTGTGCAGTCGCTGTCACAACCGTGTGAAGCAAGCACATACATGAGAAAAAGTGCAGCATGGAAAAGATTAGAATGATGGAATAGTTTGGTTCATGTTAGGATTAATTTCCTTTTCATTTTGTAATCTTTCTGGGCCAGGATTATTACTATTTAATTAAATAAAACTAGAGAGAGGCTCAGGTTGAGATTTGTGTCACTGTTGTGATTTGTGTGTTTCTTGTGAGATTGCCACAGGCTGTTGCTTCTTTGCATTTAGGTGTAAAAGAGAAGAGTGACTGCCGTGCACAAGAATTTGTTGGTGGCTCAGTCTGATTCTGCAGGAAAAAGCCCCGTTTAGAATCAGGAGATAAGGCGCTTCGCCTGGGCACTCTATCTGTATTGCCCCCGTCAATGAAGTCCTTCTCAAGGGCATTTCAGGCAGCCTCTTGAGTGCTTTATTCTCCGTTTAAGAATCTGAGGTCTCAGCATTTGTTGAAAAAGCATATATCTCAAGTGTACAGCTCAGTAAACATTCACAAAGTGAATATCCTTTGTAAAAATGTTACACAGATCAGAAGGTAGAATCTCTTTGTTGAACATATATATTCATTTTGTAGACTAGATACCAAGGAATCAAACTGCTGAATCATAAGATCTATGTGTAAGATTAATAGATTGATTAATAAACATTTTTCCAAAGTGCTTATAGCACTTTACAGTTCTACCAGCAGAGCATGAGTATTCTAGTACTTTCTATGCTCAGTAGAAGTTGAATACCATTTGTTTGTTTCTGTTAGTTTAATTTTAGCCTTCAGATGGGTGTGTAGTAGCTCCTTATTGTGGATTTAACTTGCATTTTCTTTCTTTTTTTTTTAATTGAAGTTATATATTTTTTAAGATTTCATCTGTTTGAGAGAGAGAGTATGAGCAGGGTGAGGGGCAGAGGGAGAAAGAGACTCCTTGCCGGGAAGAGAGCCCAATGAGGGACTTGATCCAAGGTGGCAGATCCTTAACCAACTGAGTCACCTAGGCGCCACTAACTTGTGTTTTCTTTTCTTTTCTTTTCTTTTCTTTTTTTTTTTTTTTTTAAGATTTTATATATTTATTTGACAGAGAGAAACACAGCTAGAAAGGGAACAGAAGCAGGGGAAGTGAGAGAGCGAGAAGCAGGCTTCCTGCCAAGCAGGGAGCCCGATGCGGGGCTCCATCCCGGGACTCCGGGATTGTGACCTGAGCCAAAGGCAGACGTTTAATGCCTGAGCCACCCAGGTGCCCCTAACTTGCCTTTTCTTAATGGTAAGTGAGGTTGCGTACCTCTTAATATGCTTATTGGCCATTAGGGGATCATCATTTTTGAAGTACTTATTCAAGTCTGTCTCTTGTTTTCTCTTCCATGCCATTTTCTTATTAATAGGTAAGAGTTTTTTATATATATTCTTGTGTTCATCCATTGCCAAATTTTTGCCTTTTAGTGCTGTTTTCTAATGATCGGAACTATTTTATTAGTATGATTCACCTGCATTTGCTGTTCATGGCTAGTCCTATGTAAGTGCCTGTCCTGAGAGCATAAAGATATTCCCTTGTGTCATTGTCTAGTAGTTTTACTGTTTTACTTTCACAGTTAGGTTTACTTGTCTGCCTGGAATTGATATTTGTGGGTGTGTCTGATAAAAGATAGGGGCTTCCTTTTTCCCATATGGCTATCCAGTTAATATAACATCATTTGTTGAAAAGACCAGCATTTTTCGACTTCTCTTTAGTATTTCCTGTGTCATAAATCAACTAGTAACATACATGTGGGTCTCTTCCTGGATTCTGTTCAGTTCCACTGGTGTATTTGATTCCATTGTACCAATACCACACTATCTTAATTATGGTAGCTTTATAATACTGATTTCTGATAGCAAAGTCTCCAGCTTTGTTTTTTAAGACTGCCTTGCATATACTTGGACCTATGTATTTCCATATAAATTTTTTAAAAATATTTTATTTATTCATTTGACAGAGAGAAACACAACCAGAGAGGCAACACAATCAGGGGGAAGTGAGAGAGGGAGAAGGCTCCCCGCCGAGCAGGGAGCCCGATGCGGGACTCAATCCTGGAACTCCAGGATCATGACCTGAGCTGAAGGCAGATGTTTTAATGACTAAACCATCCGGGCACCCCTCCATATAAATTTAAAGTCAGCTTGTAAATTTCCACAAAAATAATACCTGCTAGAATTTGTAATGGGATTATTTTTTTCTATTTTTTAATAATTATTTTATTTTTACATTGTACTTTTAGATCACTTTAGGGAGAATCAACATATTTACAGTATTGAATCTTTCAAGTTATGAACATACTATGTTCTTCAATATGTAAGTCTTATATATTTAAGATATATAACTTTCATTAAATTTATTTTTAGGTATTGCTATTATAGATGGTATTATTTGTTAAATTTTGTAATTACTTAAGATTGGGATGTGGAAATACAATTAGTGTATATTGTCCCTATATTCAGCAACCTTCCTAAATTCAGTTATTAGATTAGTGCCTTTCAGATTCTTTTTAACTGTAAAAGTAACAGAAGTTTGTTGTTAAACAAGAACACAGTAGGGGTGCCTGGGTGGCTTGGTTGGTTAAGCAACTGCCTTCGGCTCAGGTCATGATCCCGGAGACCCAGGATTGAGTCCCGCATTGGGCTCCCTGCTCAGCGGGAAGCCTGCTTCTCCCTCTGTCACTCCTCTTGCTTGTATTCCGTCTCTGGCTGTGTTTCTCTCTGTCAAATAAATAAAATTTAAAAAAAAAAAAAAAACAAGAACACAGTAATGTGAAAGGAAAAAGGAAAAATTTCTTCCCTCCCCAACCCTACTCTCTGTGTCCATGCATAATCTCATGGAAAGTAATTGAGAATGGGATATCATACCTGCTCAGGAGAACCATGAATCATAATTGAATTTGACATTCAGTTTTGAACTTATATTTTAAACCTCTTTATCCATGACATCCTCATACCTGAAGCATGAATTTTTCCTGACCACCAAGTACGTGGATCCTTTTTGACTGATTTTTAACATGGCTTACTTTTGAATGAACCACCAGGCCTTCCAAAGCGAATTCCATTATTTCAAGCAGTCTGTATTTTTACTTTGGACCACCTTAACATACTCCGAATATGGCAAGAAGTTCATATAACCTTTCTTAAAATTGCTTTGTGATGTATTTAGTTCACTTAATGACATATTGTAGGGTTCATTCTGTATCTGTACTTGTAAATCCATGTCATTCTTGGGCGCCTGGGTGGCTCAGTGGGTTAAAGCCTCTGCCTTCGGCTCAGGTCATGATCTCAGGGTCTTGGGATCAAGGCCCGCATCGGGCTGTCTGCTTCCTCCTTTCTCTCTGCCTGCCTCTCTGCTTGCTCGTGATCTTTCTGTCTGTCAAATAAATAAATAAAATCTTTTAAAAAAAAAATCTATGTCATTCTTTTTAACCCATTCTCTGCTGTATCCAGTGATGTGGATATACCGTAGTTGATTTAACTGGCTTGCTTTTGGCAGACATTTAAATTGTTACCTGGTTTTTACTATTTTACCTAGTGCCATGGTGAACACTCACTTATGTTTATACTTATGCACTTTCTTTGGTTTGTATCTGAGACAAGTTCCTAGCAGTGTGATTGCTGAGTCAAAGGGTATATACATTTCAAAACTTTTTTTTAAAGAGATCCTTTTAACTTTTAAAACATTTTCAAAGTTCAGTAGAGTCTTAGCATAAAAAAAATTCATTTATAATTCTCATACATACTGCTATGTATCCCTCACATTTGAGAGATCATTGCAGATGGTCTTTTCTCCCTAGCAGAATAGTTTATGACCAGAAAGTAAATCAGACATTTCTAGAATGTTACCACAGGAAAAGGCTTAATATCCTCTTGTCTGACTTCTGTGTTTTTGTTACTGAGATATAATTCATATTTAACACAAAATTTATGATTTTTAAAAGTATAATTCAATGATTTTTAGTATGTCTGCTGTGTTGTACAACAATCAGCACTAATTCCAGAACACTTCCATCATCCCTAAAAAGAACCCTGTACTTATTATCGTCAGTCCCAATTCCTCCCTCCCTAAATCCCAGGTAATCACTTTTTGTCTCTATGGATTTGCTTCTTTCAGACATTTCATGTAAATGATACCACTATACAACACGTAGCCTTTTGTGACTTGCTTCTTTTACTTAACATAATACTTTCAAAATCCACTCATGTTGTAGCATGAACAGTACTTCATTCTTTTTTATGACTGAATGGTATTCCATTGTATGGAAAAGACCTCATTTTGTTTGTTAGTCAGGTGATAAATGGATAATTTAAGTTGTTCCCCTCTGTGATGAATAAATAAAGCTGCTATGTATATTCACGTACCAGTTTTTGTGGGAATATGTATTTCAGTTCTCTTGGCCAAGAGTGCAATTGCTGGGTCATATGGTAATGCTATTTTTAACTTTTTTGAGCAACTACCAAACTGGTTTCCCAGACAGCTGTACCATTTTACATTTCTACCAGCAATGCATGAACATTCTAATTGCTCCACATTCATAACGAATGCCTTTCTTCTTTCCCTTTCTCTTTTTCTTTTTTTTTTCTTTCTTTCTTTCTTTTATCTATCTTACTTATCTTTCTGTTTTTCTTAGTGGTTGTGAAGTGGTATCTCACTGTGGTTTTCGTTTGTATTTACCTAATGACTAATGATAGTGAGCATCTTTTCATTTCATTTTTCATTTTTCATCATTTTCATTTATTCAGTTCCAGGAGTTCTTTATATATTCTAGCTATTAGATATGTATTACATATGGATTATATATGGATTATATATATTTTGCAAATATTTTCTCCCATTCTGTGGGTTGTCAATTCTTAATAGTGTCCTTTGACACACAGATAGTAGTTTTGAGAAATTTATCTACTTTTTCTTTTGTTGCTTGTCTTTTTGACGTCATAGAGCAGAAACTGTTGCCTAAGCCAAGGTCACACAGATTTATAGCTACTTTTCCACCTAAGAGTTACAGGATTTTAGCCATTACGTTTAGGTCTTTGATTCACTTTGAGTTAATTTTTGTATATGGTGAAAGGTAGAAGTTCAGCTTCATTTTTTTTTTTTTTTTTTTTTTTTTTTTTTTTTTTTTCCGTGTGGAGATACAGGATACAGTTGTCTTGGCACCATTTGTTGAATATTCCTAGTACCCTTGCCAAAAATCAATCAATTACAGATGTGTGGGTTTATATATGGACTCTTCTGTTGATCAATATGTCTATCTTTATGCCATTATTGTGTCCTAATAACTGTAACTTTGTTATATTGAAATCTTGAAGTGTGAGTCTTCAAACTTTGTTCTTCTTTTTCAAGATTGTTTTGGTTATTCAGGGTCTGTCGCATTTCCTTATGAATTTTAGGATCATCTTGTTCGTTTATACAAGACTGGCAGTTGGAGTTTCAGTAGGGATTGCACTGAACCTGTAGATCGATTTGGGGACTCTTGCCATCTTAACAATATGAAGTCTTCTGATCCATGATGTCTTTCCATTTTATTATATTTTCTTTCATTTCTTTCAACATTGTGTTAAACTTTTCAGTGTGTGACTTTTACACTTCTTTGGTTTAAATTTATATTCTTGAGTATTTTCTTTTCTGATGCTTTTTTAAATGGAATTATTTTGTTACTTTTATTTCCAGATTTTAATTGTTAATGTATAGAAATAGGAGATTTTTTATGTTGACCTTTCATCATTCTTCTTTGCTTAAAGTCATTTACTAGCTCTCATAATTTTTTTTGTGCATTCTTTAGGGTTTTCCATATAAAAGATCATGTCATCTACAGACCAAGGTGGTTTTACTTCTTCCTCTCCAATCTGGATACCTTTTATTTTTTTTTTTCTTGCCCAGTTGCCCTGGACAGTACTTCTAGTACATTGTTGAATACAAATGGTAAAAGCAGACATCTTTTGTCTTATTCCTGATCTTGGGCAAAAAGCGTCTAGTCTTGGACCATTGAGTATATATGTTTATATGTATATATATTTTTTTAAGATTTGATTTATTTAGGGACACCTGGGTGGCTAAGGCTCGGTTAAGCATCTGCCTTCAGCTCAGGTCATGATCCCAGGAACCTGGAATCAAGTCCTACATTAGGCTCCTTGCTCAGCATGGAACCTGCTTCTCTCCCTGCTTGAGCGCACGTGCTCTCTCTCTCTCTCTTTCTCTGACAAATAAATAAAATCTTTTTTAAAAATTTATTTTGAGAAAAGGGGAGAGTCTGCAAATGGGGAAAGGGACAGAGGCAGAGGGAGAGAGAGACTCTCAAGCAGATTCCCCACTCAGCATGGAACCTGACCGGGGGCTGGATCCCACAATGGTGAGACCATGACTTGGGCTGAAATCAGGAGTCAGATGCTTAACCCACTGAGCCACACAGGCGCCCCAACCATTGTGTATATTAGCTATGGGTTTTTCATAGGTGCCTCCCTTTTATTAGGTCAGTGCCATTCCCTTCTTTTCCTATTCTGCTGAGTGTTTTTATCATGAAAGGTTGTTGGAGTTTGTCACATGCTTTGCTTTTTTTGCCTTCTTTTTTTTATAAATGAGATGGTAGGTCATATTTCCTTGTCCTCTGATGGTTGGATATGTGTGCTATTACCTTGCACGTAGACTTCCTATCCTGACTGTGTCCAACCTGGCAGTCCACACTGTGGTAATTTAGTTGAGGTGCAGCTTGTGGTCGGCCTTGCAGGGAAGCCTCACCTTCCTGCCTTTACTTCCTCACCCTTGCCTGGCAGTGCTGGTCCTCTGGAGAGTGTGAGTCATGACCTTACGGATCATCTTCTGTTGAGATAGTGAGTGTTGTTTGCTTTCTTTAAAGGTGATACATAAAGGGGCGCCTGGGTGGCTCAGATGGTTAAACGTCTGCCTTCGGCTCAGATCAGGATCCCAGGGTCCTAGGATCAAGCCCTGCATCAGGCTCCCTGCTTGGTGGGAAGCCTGCTTCTCCCTCTCCCACTCCCCCTGCTTGTGTTCCCCTCTTTTGCTGTGTCTCTGTCAAATAAATAAGATTAAACAAACAAACAAACAAACAAAACATAAAGACGCCACTTTGTGGGGCCTGGCACAGGCATACAAAGAGCTATTTATTGACGCCCGCTGATGGCTGCCAGCCCTGCCTTAGCCTGCATGCCTGTTGCCCTGACCTGTTTGTACCTTGCCTGCTACATCTTTGGGAATGCATGCTTTTGCCCTTTCTGGAGTCATGGTTATAGCCAGGTGCAACTGCTCCCCGCTTGGGTTCTCAACGGAGCAGCTGCTTAAGAAATTGCCTCTCCTAACCTCCAGTTAGCAGCCAGTTGTTGGGTGGATAGCCACTGCAATGCACCCAGATGGGACAAAGGAAGGACTCCCCAGCCTCTCAGTAGCCATGATTAATTCCAGTCGAATGAATTTATTTCTGGTGTTAATACTGGAAAAACCAATTGGGTGGGAGCGGTCACGTTGCCAGTCACATAACCAGTGGATCCCATGGTGCTCCTCACTCAGCTTTCGTAACCACTTCTAAAATCCTGGTCCTTCTTGTCAGTCATTTAGTGGGCTTATTCTCTAAGGCATTACATAGCCTCAGTGTCTAGACCAGGGATGTATTTGGAACAGGTGAGCCTGTTAAAAGTAAAATGGGAGTTTGTCACTTCTGTGATCAAAACTGCCCCAATAGGTTTCCTTCTCACTCAGACTAAAAGCCTCCTGCCTGAATTGTGTGGTCTGATCTCTGCACGGTTCCCGTCCTCACCACCTTATTGGTGAGGCCTTCCCTGCCCATCTTATTGAAAATCCTGAATAGTCCTTCCCCTTTCTCCCCTTGCTCTGCTTGGGGTTCTCCTTCCCTGTTTTATTTTTCTCCAAGGACAATCCCCTTTGGGAATGAAGGTTTCACTGAAGACAGACAGATTGATTCATGACTCTTCCCAGCACCGGGCCCATTGTAAGCACTCAGTATAGCATTGCTAAAAGAGCAGGTGGATTTTATCTGTTCTGCAAATGAGCAATGCTAAGCCGAAGAGCACAGTCATTTTGCTGCATGGTACATGACCAGTCTGGTGGACCAGACACTGGACCCTCCTCTCATCCCTGAAGCTTCTTAGTCCGATTATCCAGGCCTCCTGTGTGAAGCTCTTCAGAGGGAGAGCTCTCCCTTCCTTCTTTGGCACCCCCCAGAAGTCAAAGCTAGTCTGTGGGGGATGTTATTGACTGTGTGTAGTTTCGATGATTCATCTATTTTGATGTGGCCTGAGGATGAGAGAAGGATGCCTCTGAAGAGTGTTCTTCAACCTTCACCTCAGTCCTGGAACGGACATCATGTTGGGGCCAACCTCTGGCAGAGGGCAGCCTTGTGACCCCCACCATCTCTCAACCCCGCTGTCATTGCTTTTATTTTTTTACTCCATACTCAAATCTTTCTCTGCTGTGGTCTCACAACAGTTTACTTTTTTCTTCTCCTTCCTTAAGGTCTATTCAGGGACTTAATCTTCAGGTCTAGAAGATTGTTCACTTTAAGAATTATTTTAGGGGCACCTGGGTGGCTCAGTTGGTTGGGCGACTGCCTTCAGCTCAGGTCATGGTCCCGGAGACCCGGGATCGAGTCCCACATCGGGCTTCGTGCTCGGAGGAGGCCTGCTTCTGCCTCTCTTACTCCCCCTGCTTGTGTTCCCTCTCTGGCTGTGTTTCTCTCTGTCAAATAAATTTTTTAAAAAAAGAATTATTTTAGGAGGGGTGCCTTGGTGGCTCAGTTGGTTAAGTGGCTGCCTTCAGCTCAGGTCATGATGTCCCGGGATCCAGCCCTGAGTGGGGCTCCCTGCTTAGGGGGTCTGCTTCTCTCTCTTTCTGCCCCTCCCTTCTGCTCATGTGCACCCCCACACACAAGAAGAAAGAATTATTTCAGGAAATGGGAGTGCAAGTGAGGTTCTTAATGGTGTATATTTGCTTCTGTTCCTAAGCCCCCTCCTAAGCCATGTAAGTGGAAAACAACTGAGATCAACTTGTCCTACAGAGGTAGAAATGTCTGTTTTTCTTGGTCTACCTAGAGATCATCAGAATGGAGTGGTCTGGCTTTTTAGGCTGAAAAGGGACAGGAGGTCCTAAAAGAGAACTCCTCACCTTTTCTCCCCACAATCAACATACTCTTTCTTTTCTTTCCAGGTTGTGTCAACGCTGCTCATAAACATAATCCCAGAGGACCACATCCCACTGAGCTTATCGGGAAAGGCGAAGATCAGCGGCAAAGCCTGGGTGCGGGAGTCCCCTCGGCCTGTTCCTGGCTTTAACCCTGACTCCATGTGCGAGTCCCAGGTGTGGCTGCCTAGCTGTGCGGGTTGGAGACATCTAGTCTCAGGTTTAGACAAATTGATACAAAACAGAGACAGAGAAAGGGAGAATCAGGTGGCATGGTTCAGAAAAGAAGGAGTTGTGCCCGAGTTGCTGTCATTTTTGGTTTTAGAAAGGGTCAGAGTTAATTGCTAGTATTTGACCCTCCATATAAACCCTTTGGGGAGCAGACAGCCTCTGGACTCAGTTCTGCAAAACTTGGAAATGTGAAACCCATGTTTTCCCTTGAGACCCCTGAGTAGCTTAAGTTCACAGATCTGCTGTGAGGCTCCATACCTTCCAGGCCTCAGAAAACAATGCTCTGTCAAGTCAGCAAGACGGCAGCCCCCTACTAAAGACTCCCAAGGCCTTAAGTCCCCAACTCACAAGTGCTTTGTCACCAGGTGTAGCAGACATTCCTTTTAGAACCGAAGCTGCCACTTTCTTTCCCTTTAGGGATCAAATGCTTAATGTGTGCTACATTATGCGACTAGCAGTCCTTCCTTTAATTACCTTGATACTTTTTTTTTAAGATTTTATTTATTTGTGAGAGAGAGAAGAGTGAGTGAGAGACACATGAGAGGGGAGAAGGTCAAAGGGAAAAGCAGACTCCCCATGGAGCTGGGAGCCCGATGTGGGCCTGGATTCCGGGACTCCAAGATCATGACATGGGCTGAAGGCTTAACCCACTGAGCCACCCAGGCTCCCCTAGCTTCTTATGCTTTAACCCAACTTTGGAAAGTACAAACGCCTTAAAAGGTCTTAGAAAGCTTATGTTGTTCTTCTAGAGTCCAAGAGAAGGGGCACTTAGGCCAACCTTGTGCTTACAGAGTTCGTACTCCAGATGCTCTCATTTCTGGTCACAAGGTCCTTGGAAAGAGTATTTGACTGCCAGTCAGTATGGGTGGAGTTGTGGTACAGGATGTGGTGTATGTGTGAACTCAGCAAAATGTCTGTGCATGTGTGTCTGTCACGGGATGGGGGTAACAGTCCCTAAAAAAAAATAATAATTTAAAAATACTGGTCTTTATGCCCTCATCTCCTTCATTCAGAAATATATATATTAGCTGCATTTATAATACATATTTCTTTTTTTATTTGTTTTTTGTTTTAAGTTCTTATTTAAATTCTACTTATTATAGTGTAATATTAGTTTCAGGAGTAGAATTAGGGATTTGTCACTGCCTGCATCTTTCTTTCCACCAAGAACTTGAGGCAGGTTACCGTGGAGGGGCGTACACAGGAAAGTGAATAAAACACAGAGGAAGGAGGGGGTGGCTCACACAGGAGGGGTCACCTCCATTTCAGCATGGGTGGCTGTCCCGTCCACAGGTGATCATCAGAGAAGGGGAGCTGCTCTGTGGGGTGCTGGACAAGGCCCACTACGGGAGCTCCGCCTATGGCCTGGTCCACTGCTGCTATGAGATCTATGGCGGGGAGACGAGCGGCAAGGTCCTCACCTGCCTGGCCCGCCTCTTCACCGCCTACCTGCAGCTCTACAGAGGTTTCACTTTGGGTGAGTGCTGGGCGAGTGGTCCCCCTCTGTCCCAGCCAGCACGCCCCTTTGGGACATCTCCCTGACTCTCCCAGCAGCTTCCGAGGGGAGGGGCCAGGCTCCTTCCAGAACTCCGTCCTCTCTTGGCTGCCAGCACCACGTCACAGACCGGGTCCTTCTCTGTGCCTTCCACCCCTCCCCCACAGCCAGCATTCCTTCACACTCTTTGGTCCACATTCCATTTTGCATCCTAGCCTCTGTGGTTTTCTGTCCTTGAGGCTGATTCTTCACACTCGAACCCACTTCCGTCCTTGCCTGTGGCTGTGCTTCCAGAATGCCCCGGGTGCTCTGCGCTCCACAAAGGGCCTTCCCTGTTGTCGGAACTGCCCACATCTCCCCTCATCGCAGAGGCGTCAGCACTGTCAGAAACACCATGTTGGGACAGACCTGTCAAGGTGATCCTAACACAGGCAGAGGAACCACCTTCTCTCCTCCCTGGAAATGAGCACACACCATTTTAGCAAGTTGGCCTTGAGAAAGACGGCAAGTGTGCTGGCTTTCTGGGCTCTTCTGCAGTGTTCCCGGGAGGAGCAAGTGACCTGCTGCATATTGAGCATGAGCCACGGCGAGTGCTGGAATTGTCAAGGTCACAGTATCGTAGTGATAGAAGTAGGACTGTGTTTTGCAGACTTGCTCATGTGCAGACATGGTGGGAATCCCACCATGGGGCCCCTGGGCCTGCCTCAGCTGGAGCTTGGTCACTCGCCAGCAGTGCGATATAGATGAATTGTGGAAAAGTAAAAATAAGTACAGACACAATAGCAATCGACAGTCACCCAGTATTCAGTCATCAGAAATGACCCTTAATATTGATCTGATATGTGTCTTTCTAGACCTGCCAATATAAACACATTCAGAAAAAGGGGAGATCCTACCCTACACAGTTTGGTGATCTCTTCCTCCCCATTACGGAATATATTTATAAATGTCCATTTGTAAATGTCCTCATATAAGCCTACATCCTCAGGTTTGGGGCTACGGATTATGCTAGTGCTGTACTGGTACAGCTTATTTAAGTACTTCCCGTAATTAAACATTTAGGCTGTTTCCTGGATTTCACTTTATTGTGAAGAGGGCCTTGAACAAACATTTTTTTTACAAATGACAAGTAGAGAAAGTTGCCACACCCAGAGCATGACGAGCACCACAGCTAACAAACCAAGCACTGCCTGCAGCTCTCCTTAGCACGGGGTGCAAAGAGAAATCAGCCCCCAAATGCCTAGGCCTTCCAGAGAGCACAAGACTGAGAAAGGGAGCGCAGCCAAGCTGGACACAGCTCTGGGGGAAGGGTGGCCTAGGGAAGTCACCCTGTTCCGGCCTTTACAGCCAGGGGTCAGTGACGGGACAGCAAGGCAGCCTGGAGCTGACCCATGGAAGGACCCACGGCTGTGATGATGGCTTCCTCACAGAGGGACTGTTTCTTTCCCCTCCTCTGCTCATACATGTTCTGTAGAGCCCCTTGGGTCTCCAGGATATGGCATTGGGAACTCAGCTTCTAAACAGTGCAGCCATTGATTTTCTTCCATGCAGATGTGGGCTGAGGGACTTCCAGAGTCCAGCAGCACCCAAACATACAGACGGGAAGTAGTTGATTGAAGGATGAAGTAGAAAGATGTCCTGCCCAAGGTGAGGCAATCCTCAACCCTTTGGAGCCAGGAGGCCAGGTTTAACTGCAGTGACGTTTGTCCTGGGGCGGACCCTGCCAAGGTGGTCCCTGTCACCCTGGCTCAAGTGTGAGCCAGCACACGCGTACTCTCAACTAGAGAGCAGGGGCCCTGTGCCGTGGGACTTCTGGGAATCAAAACCAGGCTGTTCTTTCCCTCCCTCTCTTCCTTCTCAGTTTTTCATTTGAAACCTCATCTTCACCTCCAGCCCATTCTTCCAGTGTGTGTTCATAGAGCTGCTGGCTAAGAGCACAGGTCTGTGACTTGGCCCTGGATTTACTCACTACCCATGTAACTTATGGCAGGGACATGAAGTTTGAGCCTTTGTCTGGCCATGTGTAAAATGGGGATTAGGACGCTCGGCCTGTGCAAGACGCTTCAGTGCTGGTGACAGTCTCTCACTAGGGAGGTCAGCGTCTGCATTGCTGTCTGGAAGCTGCCTGTGTTCACGGCACTGCGCCCTGGGTTTTGACCTCCCCAAGCTTACAGTGACAGGCCAGGCCCGGTCCCCTCCACACTTGTCGGTCTCCCTCCCCAGGCGTGGAAGACATTCTGGTTAAGCCGAAGGCTGATGTGAAGAGACGCAGGGTCATCAAGGAGTCCACCCACTGCGGGCCGCGGGTGAGGAGGGCCTGGGAGGCTATGGCCTGCGGCCAAGGGTCGGGTCTCCCACGGAGCGAAACCCACGCTCTCGTGCCTTGGCTGCTGCCTCCGACCTGTGTCTTTTCTCCCTGCAGGCTGTCAGGGCTGCGTTAAACCTGCCAGAAGCTGCATCATGTGACGAGGTCCGAGGGAAGTGGCAGGATGCCCATCTGGGCAAAGACCAGAGGGATTTTAACATGATTGATCTGAAGTTCAAGGAGGAAGTGAACCATTACAGCAATGAGATTAACAAGGTTAGTCCAGCAGTGTGGGCATTTATTGCCACCATTTTGAATGCTGGCTTTTTTAAAAATTACATTTTGCTTCTCACTTGGGGCCTTGTGTAGTAATTGGGCTGCTTGACAGCTAACTAGGTGAGATGTGAGGTGGGGTGTGTAGAATTCATCATTTTGGAGAGTCAAGGGCTTCCTTCTCTTGCCCAGCTCATGCTGAGAGGGAATGCTTTGCACTTCTTTTTCTTTTTAAATATTTGTATTTTGGGGTGGCTGCATCAAAGGGGAGTAAAGAATTCCTCTGGGGCCACTGATTAGCGGAGGAGAGACATGAAGGCCCAAAAATACCACTGCTGCTTGCTGTATGGGGAGCCAGGGGTCAAGGTGTGAGTTCAAATCCTGGCTCGGCTGTGTACTTGCTGTGTGACTTTGGGCAAGTGATAGAACTAATCTGTGCTTTGCTTGACTCACTTGGAGGTTAAGGATATGAGGAGCACCTACCTCAAAGGGTTGCTGAGAGGATTAAGGAGCTAGTCTACACCACACTCTTGGCACGGCAGGAGCACTCTAGAAGTTCTCCAGAGTCCCTGTCTGCTTTTCCACCAAGCCAGTTCTTGTGCAACTGAGAAAGGAAGGGGAAGTCCCTGGACAGGCCAAGACCACAACCTGGGCACTGCACCTTCTTGCCCCAGAGCTGGGAAAGGGGGTGGGGGGGTGGGCAAGGCCAGTGCTCGCAAGAGTCAGTGTTTGCCTGATGTCTTCCTCGCTGGCTCTCGGCATCCCTTAGACGGCCTGAACAAGACCTCTCATTGTCTTGAGAGGTTTTCTTCAGAGAAGCCTTCCTAGCACCTCTCAGAAAACCAAGAGGCTCAGCTTCTAGGCTTGACGTTGTCTCAGAAGTATCTCGGGCTTGCTTCTTTTCCCTCCAGCTCCTGTCTTCCCACTGCATGCCACAAGCTCCATCCCCGCAAGCACACACCTCTCCTGTGTCGGTCTGCATCTCTGCTTCCCTAGGCAGAGGCTTAAATAGACTTGGAGCCCCTCCTAGCAGCTCCTCAAGCTCCACTTAGAGGGCTCTGCTCACATCTGCAGGCCCTGGAGCCAAGGCCAGGCTCCCATGTGAAGCTGTGGCAGCGTGTTGGTAAACGTGAGTGTGACATGGATACTGGTCCTCACTGCCAGGGGTGCAGGAACCAAAGCCATGTCTGCTGGGCAGAGTCACAAGGGTACACCTCAGATTTTCTCTTGAACCACTCCTTTATGGGGTCACAAACTGGATATGCTGGCTCCTCTGGTTCTCCCTTTTTGTTCCCATTTGCCAGTGACAAGACTTCTTGGCGGAGGGTGTCAGGAGAGTGCAGCATGTGGGGCCATCATTCGTTCTCTCTAGGGGTTCTAGAAAACGATCATTGCCAAACGAGACTTCTCAACTCGAGTGGGACTTGGCGCTTATCTCTGGATAAATAGTCTGATTTATTGCTTCCGCATCCTGGGTTTATCCTGTGATTTGGGATTACCTTGGGATTTCAGAACGGTGTGAAGTCACTGACTTGTTGTCTTTGATCTGCAGGCATGCATGCCCTTTGGCCTGCACAGACCGTTCCCGGAGAACAACTTGCAGATGATGGTGCAGTCTGGAGCCAAAGGTTCAACCGTGAACACCATGCAGGTGTGAGCAAAGGCGGGCTGGCTGCTTCACCCGAAGGGTGGGGTGATGACAGAAGGCAATTTTCAGATTTCTTTCTGATTTTAAAAGGGTCCACATTCTGTATAAACAGTGGCAAGTACTACAAAGTATAAAAGCATATCGAAATTGATCCAGGAGGTAACCCCTGTTAACACCTCAGCATGAGGACCAAACACAGAGCGTATGGGAACACACACACTGACCCCATGCGTGCGTGGGGTCAGTCTTACATGAGAGCCAGTCAGGGTCTGCTTTTTACATTTATCGTTAGGTTATGGACACTGCCTTAGAGGTTTCTTGGCCCCTGATCTGAGACCCATTGCCTCCTCAGGTGGCACAGATGTTAATATTTCTTCTTAAAGTCCTGAGGATCTTGGTGACTTAAAAGGCTAAATGCCAGGGTGCCTAGGTGGCTCAGTTGGTTAAGCAACTGTCTTCGGCTCAGATCATGATCCCGGAGACCCGGGATCGAGCCCCACATTGGGCTCCCTGCTCGCCGGGAAGCCTGCTTCTCCCTCTCTCACCCCCCCCGGCTTGTGTTCCCTCTCTGGCTATGTTTCTCTCTGTCAAATAAATAAAATCTTTAAAAAAAAAAAGAAAAAAAAAGAAATAAAAGACTGAATGCCATCAGGAAGCCCCCTTGATGGAAGCGAAATCCAGACACACGGCTTTCCCCTCGCCCCTGTGAATATTAAGAGGTGCTTTTATTCTCTTTTGGCCTTAGAATATAAAGATCACAATAAATTGCTTTTTCTTGCAGACCTTAGTTTCTCCATTAGGGACCCTTCAGACCCTTCCAGGTAGAACGTGATGATTCTGAGACATGGTTTCTTTAACCAACATAGCCCATTGACAGGTGACCCCAGACATGTCAAATCTTGATCAGTCAATGAAAGGAAAACACAGTTCTTTTCTTGAACCATGAGCTCCTTTGGTTCATTTGAAAATCTAGGTTGGAGCGCCTGGGTGGCTCAGTGGGTTAAAGCCTCTGCCTTCAGCTCAGGTCATGATCTCAGGGTCCTGGGATCGAGGCCTAAGTCGGGCTCTCTGCTCAGCAGGGAGCCTGTTTCCTCCGCTCTCTCTGCCTACTTGTGACTTCTCTCTCTGTCAAATAAATAAATAAAAACTTAAAAAAAAAAAAAGAAAAAGAAAATCTCAGTTGGCCTTCACAAACCAGTTTTCATTAAGCTTTTCTTCCAGAGCAGGCCTTCCCTCCTCTGCTAGGGCAAAGCTTTAACACAGGTGTGGATCTTGAGTTTGCTTTGGACTTCCTTCCTTCCAGATCTCATGCCTGCTGGGCCAAATCGAATTGGAAGGTTGGAGACCCCCCTTGATGGCATCCGGCAAGTCATTGCCCTGCTTTGAGCCTTATGAGTTCACCCCCAGGGCCGGCGGTTTCGTCACTGGCAGATTCCTCACTGGCATCAAGCCTCCTGTATGTATTCTGGGTTTTCCTTGTGTCTCTTCTCATTGTCAGGCTCACTGGTAGGAGGCCCGTGACCTTTACCAACAACTTTGAGCAAAGACCATTGAGTAATAAATGTCGAGCCATTTGTTGCTTACTCACTAGCCCCTAAGGCCCCCGAGGACCCTGTTGTGCTCACCATTGTAATGCCCGAGCTTTCGCAGGGCCTAGCTCAGTGTTTGCTAAAAAGTGAGGAGATGAGTGAGACCAGTCCCAGCTTCCCTTTTTCCTACCATATTCCTCTCAAAACCATTTCTCATCTACTTGGAAGGCAGCTAGAGAAGGGGGTGCCCCCACTGGGGTGCTCTCTGTTGCCAAAAGGAACATCACAGAGATTGGTTCCATGAACCCCCACCAAGAGCACCTCTCATGGCTCCTCCTTCACAGTGGCAAAATCTAGTAGCTGTGGCAAATGTCTGGTCTTCATTGGTCAACAAGACTTCCTCCCTAAGAAAAAGCTTTTTTCCTCGTATTTGTCAGAAATGGCTTTTTGGATGTTAGTATCTTTTGTTTCTTGGTTAGTGCATTTCTGTACTAACTAGACAACTAAGACCAAGTCGTGAACAGGACCCGGCCCTTGGTTTCAAGGCCACCAACTGCTCTTCGTCAGTCCCACATGGGCTCTGGCACAGGATGGAGGAGAGAGGATCTAGACCAGAACTTTCTAAACTCTGGTCCCTAGTGAATCATGAAATCACTGTAATAGATGGTGACTGGCGTTTCTTTGAGTAATAAAATGGAACAGGATAGTGAAGAAAGCATCCAAGTAAGGGATAGGATAGTTTCATAAAGTTTTCGTTTTGAGTTTTCTGTCTGCGTGCATGTGTTTATACCTTTGCTGATGACAACTGCAAGCGTATTTTTTGCGGTGGGTTACTGAAAACGTTTGGAAAGCACTCTGCACCTCCGGTGACACTGTGGGGAGCAGAATTCAGGGATGTGGGCTGAAGGAAAGAGTGGCAAGGCCCTGGCGCCATTTCCATTTGGAAAGGGATGCAGGGCTAGGGGTGGAATGCACGAGTGTGGGAGAGCTCCTGGCTCCTGTACACAGGCTCCGCTTTCCTTTTGCTCTCGGGCAGGAGGAGACACAGGTCACCATGGGGAGGGAGGAGGTCACCGGGGCCGGTGGGCCCATCAGAGCCAGGGGCTGCAGGAGCTCAGACACGGCTGCTTCCTGAAGCACCCTGTCCTCCCTGCCGCTCTGGGACTTGGCCCCGCCTCTCCCACAGGAGTTCTTCTTCCACTGCATGGCCGGGCGAGAGGGGCTAGTGGACACCGCTGTGAAAACCAGCCGCTCTGGCTACCTCCAAAGGTAAAAAGCCCCTGCTGTCTCACCTCTGTCATCTTGTGCATTGTCACTGAGAGTTCGGTTTTAGTCCCTTTGGGTGAAAAAACTTTAAAAACTCCCATGGGTGGCCTGAGATAGAAATTAGTGGACATCCTTCCCCTTCTAACCGATTGGTAGCACATGAGCTCCAGGGGCCCCTGTGTTCTGCAGGTGCGTCTTCCCCGCCCCCTTCCCCAGGGGAGGTTATGGATCCAGGGAAAGGCTGGGGAAGTGAGGAGTTTGTCATCTGCCCCAGGGGAGTTCAGCATCAGGACAGTGGGCCCTGCCTGTGAGTCTGTAGTTAGTGTGACTGTCTCTCCAGATGCAGGTGTCACTTCAGGGTTCCCCGGCCCAGACCTGCTTGTTTTCTCTCTTGTCTGGGAGGAAAGGGAATAAATAGCCACTCGAACTGGCCCGTTTGGGAATGATGCTTAAAACTGAGCAAGACCTGACTTTGGAGTGCCTGGCAGGACAGGACAGCAGGTCTCCATCTCTTGGAGTGCAGCGTGGGGAAGCTCTGCCTTGGGGAGTTGGGGCCATGGTTCTTCATGAGCACAGATAACCTGTGCAGGGAGAAGTGGTGGTAGGAAATGGAGGGGATGGCAACCAGAAATCCTCGTGCCTCTCAGATGTGGTGTGAAGTCTCGTTCCCTGGGACCCCAGAGCAGAGCTCCTTTATCCTGCCCTCAGAGGTTTTCCTGTCTGCTCCAGCACTGTCCTCTGTCCTCCTTTAGGGTTCCACAGTCCCCAAAGCTACATCCCGTGCTTTGGTCCCCTTCCCCTTGACTCCCAAGGCTGCGGCCCATGGAGTTGGTCTAGGAAAGGGAAGGGTGGGTTTGGGGTGGAGAATCCTGGGTGGCTGGTCGGTTGGGAGCCAGTGCAGCTGGGTGAGTTCCCCTCTCAGGAGCATGGATCACGTGGCCATTTCCTTCCATGAGCTGGGGTTCCACCCCACCTCCCATTTCTTAAATCACTCCACAGAGCATGTGTAACAGAAAAAGCTGAAAAACAAACGGTCAAATAAGTCTGAGCTTGGGGGATCCTGTGTGAGGCGGGAGTCCCTGAGGCCAAGTAAAGGCAGTGGGGGAAGAAGGAAGATGTATGGGATATATGGGATCCTGTTTGAAACAGAAGAGTGCCAACCACTGGGGCAAAGGGCACAAGCCTCCACAGGATCCATCTGCCCTTGGGGACTTAGGCAGGGAAAGGTCCCGTGCAATGCTTCAAACAGCATGGATTGGAGGGGGCCAGCCCAGCTGTGGTGGGGAGATCCAGCCAGACATCGGTTCCCCAAGAGTGGCGATGCAAAGGTAGAGGCAGGTGGGGCAAAGACAGAACCACGGGCTGAAATGGAGGAAGGCGAGGCAGGGAGGCAGCAGACAGATCTGGCTGAGTTCGCAGGCCTGAGTGGCAGTACAAGGTGGACAGAGAGGAGAGAGGAAACAGGTGGTGGGGGGTGTCGGCAGCAGGATATTCAAGTTGCCATATCTAGTGGACCTTTAAAGACAAGGCCTGCTGGTCAGGAGAAGCCTGGACATGAAGCCTTGCAGGGCCATAGCTGGTGCTGAGAGCTGGAGCCTCGTGGGCAAGGAGCAGAGCAGAGAGCACAGCCAACACTCTGGCGTTTCCAGCACCAACCTTGCCAGGCCCTGGGCTGGGTGCCAGGAGGACAGGTCTGCACTTGGAGCTTGGGAGCGGTGGTTGCTAGAAAGCCTCCTAGCCTCGTGTTAAGATGACAGGAGGAGACTGAGGCAGTGTGGCCAGCGGTGAGCTAAGGAGCCAGCACCAGGTAGCAGGGAGAGAGGTCTAGGGAGGCAGCTGACCCACTAGGAACACTGGAGAAGGGGCACCAGGTTAGGGTTGGTATATCAACATTTACTCCCAATGTCCCCTTTGTTTCCCTGGCAAATCTCTGGAATAACCATGTTGGGGAAGCAGTGGGTGGAGAGACAGCCCTCCTGCCTTAGATACCTTAGATACCTAAAGATACTGGTCCCTGGGGAGCTCTTCGATGCAGGGCAGTGAAAGGCAGACAGCAGTCCCAGCTGATGGGCCGGACACGAGAGCCAGGGCCAAGGAGTGGCAGCCAGGCTCGCAGTCACACGGCTGCAGCTTCCTCCTCTCAGAGGAAGTGTAGCCCCTGGCCCCGAGCTGCCATAGCTCCGAGCCTGGGGCATGGGAGCCTCACTCCACCGCACACAGAGCAGCAGTGTCCCTTTCCATCATCCACTGCCCTGGTCTCTGCACAGGTGCGTCATCAAGCACTTGGAGGGGCTGGTCGTTCAGTATGATCTGACCGTCCGCGACAGTGATGGCAGCGTCGTACAGTTCCTGTACGGGGAGGACGGCCTGGACATCCCCAAGACGCAGTTCCTGCAGCCCAAGCAGTTCCCCTTCCTTGCCAGCAATTATGAGGTAGTAGGCCCGACCCAGTGCCTGGGCGTGGTGGGGCTCTGAGCCACATGGTGGGCCTCGCATCCTGAGCTTTGCCACGAGGTGAGAGTGGCTGTTGCAAAACAGAGCGGGGAAGGGTCATAAAGCACCGTTCGATGCTTTAAAGTGCTTGACGTTTTCACACCTGCTCTGGGGGCATTCGTCGCATGAGATGGCAGAGAGCACACGTGCCTCTGGAACAGCAGCTGCCATCCCCAGGCACTTGCTGGGTGCTGGGCCCTAAGCCACCATGCACTGCGGGCACAGTCTGCTTTTATCCACATCGTGGCCTGGGGAGTAGGTGCTCTTCTGTCCCTCCACCAGCTGAGGCCACAGGTAGCGGAGTGTAAGTGACCATCTGGCATGTGCCAGAGCCTGTATTTGCACGGCCTGACACACGCGTACCATACCTTACCACCTCAGAAACGCCTGTCGCCAGTGACTGAGCGGCCACCCCAGTTTGCAGTCTGATACCGAAGCCATCGTGACCCCGGCCAGGCAGCAGATGGCAGAGTCGAAGGTCGCCCTCTGGCGCCGACTCCTTCCTATCCTGGTGCCTGTCCCAAAGCTTTGGCCATCGCTTCCTCCCCTCTTCTCTCCCTAGAAACGCCTCTGGGTTCTGGAGGGGCTCTGGATGTGCTGGTCCTCCCACCCGTTATCCCCGCAGCTCCGGAAACCACCAGCTCCCCAGCCCAGGATACGCAGCGAGGGTCCTCTGAGAGGCATCGTGTGGGCCCACACAGACTGTCTTGGTCCTGTGAAGTTGTGTGACGCGGTTCTCATGCCATGCCCTCCTCTCTTGGATCTTGTGTATGTGTGTGTGTGTGTGTTTAGGTGATAATGAAATCGAAGCATCTCCATGAAGTTTTATCCAGAGCAGATCCCCAGAAAGCTCTCCGTCACTTCAGAGCCATCAAAAAATGGCAGAGCAAGCATCCCAATGCCCTGCTGAGAAAAGGCGCCTTCTTGAATTATTCACAGAAAATTCAAGCCGCCGTGAGGGCCTTGAACCTTGAGGGTGGGAACCACAATGGCCGCAGCCTTGGGACGCAGCAGGTGATGTGGGGGGCTGATTGTGTCCTCAGTGTGTGGGGTGGATAGGCCTCAGTCAGGGTGGAAGAAACAGGTTAGTTTCCTAATAGTGGGTGTCATAGTATAATCTGGCTGTATTCCCTGTTAGGAAACAAATGGAACAAAGTCCTCAAATAGTAATTTAAGGCAGGGCCTTCACAAGGATGTGGGCAGGGTTTGGGGAAACTGACTGGGCCTGGTAACTCCGGTCCTCACCACCCCACGTAGGCTGGAACAGGGAAAGCCGCCACCAGGAATGGAGAGGGCGGCTGTAGGATGGGATGAGGTGGGCAGTAAGGAGGCATGGCCTCAGAGGCTTCTTAGAGAGGGAGGGGGTTCAATGGCCAGCTTCACTCTCCTCCCATCTTCCCCTCTGCTGCCGGGGCGTCCATTCAGCAAGCCCAGCCAACTAGCAGCCGGGAGGTGGAAGGAACACTTTGAAGCAGTTGGCTGTGGAATAGTTTCGGGGCATCAAGTGTGTGAAAGCCTAGATAAAGGACAGACAGGTCCTGGTTAGCCTAGGAAGGTCCTGGCTTTGCCGTTCACTCTAGCATTATTGACGATAGTTCCCCATTCTATTCGAAAATAATTCCAGTTTGGATGGTAACTTTCACGGTCACCCAGGCTGTGTTTCAGTGGGCCAGGATGAAGAGCTCAGAGAGTCGTGGTCAGGTAGTACGTGCTGGGATGGATTCTGTTGACCCCTGTCCTCCATGTTGAGATGGAGTTCTCATTGCAGTCTGGTTCTGTCTCCTTCCTTTGGAGCCCGGGCCTGCGATCCTCCTTATCCTACTGGATGCCCCAGGAAGACAAGTCCATTCCTGGTTTCCTCCCACGTGGCTGAGGCCTGTACTTCCTTGCAGATCTTGAAGATGTGGGGTGAGTTAGATGAGCAGAGTCGAAGGAAATACCAAAAGAAGGCAGCGCCTTGTCCTGACCCCAGTCTGGCTGTCTGGCGCCCAGACATCTACTTTGCATCAGTGTCAGAAACATTTGAAAAAAAGATGGATGACTACAGTCTCCAGTGGGCTTCTCAAGCAGAGAAGAGTTATGAGAAATCGGAGCTTTCTCTTGACAGGTAATGGCATTGACTTGTTACGGGGCGTGTGTGGAGGGAGAATCTGCCTGCTGGGCCCTTTCTTACCCACTCCTCCTGGGTTTGAGTCTCCAGTAGGAGGGAGGGAAGTAAAACAGGGAACCTTGCAGGCCCAGAGGGCTCCAGGATAGGCAGGGGCAGCGAGGCAGGAATGGACACCCGGCCTGGCCCAAGATAGGAAAATGCTCTGCTGGATGGGAGCTTGCAGAAATGACCTCTCTCTCAAGCTTGGTGTGTGGTCATGTCTAACTGAGAGGCAGGGAGTCTGCTCACCGTTCCGCAGCTTCTGACTCTGCCCGGGGCAAATCATTCACTGCCTGGTGACGCTCTGGCTCAGCCTTTCTGAGGGGTTAGATGTGATGACTCCAGTTTTCCTCTGAGTTTGCGATTCCGAAGTCTTAAGCAAGAGGGACCGCATGCAGTCCTCAACTTGGACTTGCTCACCAATAAATAAGTAGGAACATCCTGTGGTCTAGGTGAAAAGTTAGGCATGTACCAGCAGCGAGCCACCACTGGAGTCACACATCACAAGTGCCCCCAGGGAAGGCCTGCTGTGGGGTTTGTGTTGGGGCAGGCCCCTTGTCAGGGGATCCTCTGCACTCAGCTCACTCAGCCTGGCCTGCAGAACTGGAAGACCTCCAAAGTACGGGCTCTGGCCTGGCCACACATCCTGTGAGATGAGCGGTGAGACTCACAGGGTCCAAGACGGGGACTACACATGGAAGATGGGGCCTAGTTATGGCAAACGGGTGAGGGGAGGACCTGGAGGAGAGGAAGAGGGCTCTCTCTTTGCCCCATAATGTGGTCAGGCCTCAGAGAGGCCCAGGTGGAATAAACCATGCTGGGCATTCCCTGTAAGAGCAAGACCTTCGTGCCCCTGCCCCCTTCACCTGGCTCCCTGCAGCTCGGGGCACTGGCCATTGGCCTTCAGAAGGACCGGTGGTGCTGCAGCAGGAGCGAGGAGAGCTTAGCCCTGGGGAGTATCACTTGGGTTTGCAGGGCTGAGGCAGGCAGGTGATTCTGCCTCAGTCGCTCTCTCAGAGTACCTGTTAACAAGCAGCAAGTTTAGGGTGAAGCTCCAAAGTTCTGGGGGTAGTTTTCTGTCAGGAATACTGATAGGTACCCAGATCTCACCGGTTTGAAGTCATTGGAAGAGAGACACAGCTGGTTAGAAAAAAGTCTGACTTTTTTTTTAAAGATTTTATTTATTCATTTGATAGGGAGAGAGATAGCGAGACAGGGAATACAAGCAGAGGAAATGGGAGAGGGAGAAGCAGGCCTCTCGCCGAGCAGGGAGCCCGATGTTGCAAATCCTAGGACCCTGGGATTGTGACCTGAGCCAAAGGCAGATGCCCAGCAACTGAGCCACCCAGGCACCCCTGGCTATTTTCTTTTTAAGATTTATTTAGTTTATTTAGAGGGAGAGTGAGAGCGCACATGTGAGTTGGAGGAGGGGTAGAGGGAGAAGGAGAGTCTTAAGCAGACTCCCCTCTGAGCACAGAGCCTGATGTGGGGCTCCACCTCACAACCCTGAGATCACGACGTGAGCTGAAACCAAGAGTTCGTCACTCAACTGACAGCCACCCGGTGCCCCAGAGAAAAGTCTGATTTTTTAAAAGGACTTGCTTAGGGGCACCTGGCTGGCTCAGTTGGTTAAGCGTCTGCCTTCAGTTCAGGTCGTGATCCCCGAGTCCTGGGATCGAGCCCCGCGTCAGGCTCTCTGCTTAGCAGAGTGCTTCACTCTCTCTCTCTCTCCTCCCCCCCACCTCTGCCTGTCCCCACTGCTCATTTTCTCTCTCAACTAAATAAACAAAATCTTTAAAAAAAAAACAACTAAAAACACTTGCTTAGAAATGTATTCACACGCACATGGGGTGAGCCCCTTCCTTGTTCCATGTGCTGGGGTAATTCATTCCCGGGGCTGTTCTGAAAGAGCCAGCTTTCGGAGGAAGAGTGGCTAATAAATCACAAAGCTGCATCATGTGCGCGTGTCCCATGTGGCCTGCAGCCACTTGCACCAATTAAGAAAACAGACACCCACCCCCAACCCCATATCCCCATAATTGCTTAGTGAACCTCTTCCTAGGTTGTACAGTGGGAGGTGGGGGAAAAAATTAACCGAGGAAAATGTGAGTAGCAGGCTCAGAAATTCTCGCTGCTTAGGGGGGCTCACGGTGGCTGGTGATGAATGGGCGCGTGACGTCCTCAGGGCAGACGTGTGTAGTCCGAGCAGGGACAGCCAGAGCTTCAGTCACCCAGCTGGGCTCTGTACTGCGTCATTTAGGTCATCCCAGGGTCAGTAGTGGGATTTTAAGGATTAGAAGGATCACTTGCCTAGGAAAAACAAGCCCAGAAAGAAGGAGGGCTAACAGCATCACACACCCTGGTCTCAGGTGGTGTTGGCAGCCGCTAACCCAGACAGGTGGTGTCTGCGCCCCTAACCCGTGGCCCCCCGCCCCCCGCCCATTTCAGGTTGAGGACCCTGCTGCAGCTGAAGTGGCAGCGCTCGCTGTGCGACCCGGGTGAGGCCGTGGGCCTGCTGGCCGCCCAGAGCATTGGGGAGCCCTCCACGCAGATGACACTGAACACCTTCCACTTTGCGGGCAGAGGCGAGATGAACGTCACCCTGGGCATTCCGAGGTGCGGGGGTGCATAGGGTGGGGTCTGTGCTAAGCCCACTCCTGGATAGGAAGTCATTTAATGAGAGTGAGTGAGAGAGAGGGTGGAAGGGGGAGAAGCAGACATCTCATCAAAAATGGGGATTAGGGTTGGACCTTCTGGAGCCTGGCTGGTTTCTCTGGCTGGATCTGAGCCCAGGCCTCTTAGAATCTCCGTGTATCCCTCTGCCAACTCCTATATCAGCGACCTGGGATGTTTGTGAAGTTACACTCCTAGGGTCAGGACTCAGGAACAGAGGTTATTAACAAGCCCCATGCACCCGGTTGCCCAGCTAGCTCCAGGAGCACCATTCCCCTAGAGTGTGACCTACAGTTGGCCTTCCTGTAAACGTGCTCAGCTACAGCGGGATGATGGCTACTGGGCAAGAGGAAAGAGTGGAAGGCTTGATACTGCATTCAGTATCTGGCTCTGCCTCTTTCTACCAGAGAGACTTGGATTCCTCAACTTCCCTACCCTTGGGGTCCTCGATCTATGGAAGGGAGGAGACCAGAGCCCACCATGCAGTTGGGCTGTGCGGGCTGACAGAGCTCACAGTCAAGGCCAGGAGCATCGTGGTGCCTAGCACTGCAGATGCTAGTTATCCATTCCCACATCTCTCATTCCATAAGCTCTTAGTAAGCGTCCCATGTGGGCATGGCACGGCTGACTGGAAACAGAAATAATGCTAGCCTACCCGAAACACTGATAGGAGGGTCCCTGCTGTCATGCGCAGGGCCAGAGCTGGGACTTTCTGATCCAGCATATTTCCTTGCAAGATCCTCAGGCTTCTCAGACCCCAGAAGAGCTCTAACATCTTGAGAAGAAAGGCCTCACACAAATAGGGGATCTGGGTACCTCTTGCAATTAGATGTGCCCTGGTTCTGTGACAGGTTGAGGGAGATTCTCATGGTGGCAAGTGCCAACATCAAGACACCCATGATGAGCGTGCCTGTGTTCAACACCAAGAAAGCACTGAAGAGAGTGAAAAGCCTGAAGAAGCAGCTCACCAGAGTGTGCTTAGGGGAGGTAACAGTCTCTTGGACCTGGCGGTTCCCTGGGTGGAGGCACTTTCCTATATCTTCATCTGCAAAGAACAGAATTTGCTGACTGTTCAGACTCAGGGTTCAGGCTCCCACGAATGAGGGAGAAGCTTTCTCTGCCAGGTGCTGAACAGGGGGGAACCAGGAAGCTTTAAAAATAATCATCAGTTCTTTTTTTTTTTAATTTTTAAGATTTTATTTATTTGACAGAAACACAGCTAGAGAGGGAACATAAGGGGAGTGAGAGAGGGAGAAGCAGGCTTCTCACTGAGCAGGGAGCCTGATTCAGGGCTCAATCCTGGGACTCCAGGATGACCTGAGCCAAAAGCAGATGCCTAACAACTGAGCCACCAAATGCCCCAATAATCAGTTCTGCAGCATTATTGAGTTCTTAAAAATGCTTCCTGCCCTAGCTAACCAGCCTTTCTGGAGCCCGCTGCCTGCAGCCTTGGGCCATCTCTGCAGGTGACCTACCGGCTGTGGGCCCCTGTCCCCCGAGGATTCACACTGGCAGAGCTCGGTGGGGTTTCTCTGGGGGCTGGAGGTTTGGCCTGTGACCCCTGATCCTATCCCCTTAAACCTTTGGATTTCCCAAAACCCACTTGTTCTGCACAGTCCCGTGGGGCTCAGGCAAGCTGGGTTCTCTCTGTCCATCTGGTTCAAGGTGTTGGAGAAAATTGATGTACAGGAGTCGTTCTGTATTGGAGACAAGCAGGACAAGTTTCAGGTGTACCAGCTGCGGTTTCAGTTCCTGCCACATGCGTATTACCAGCAGGAGAAGTGCTTGAGACCCGAGGACATCCTGCACTTCGTGGAAGCAAGGTGAGGACTCCTGCTATGTTTATGGCTCGACTCTGTCCTGAGTCTCGAGTGCTCCAGGCTGCAGGCCTCCTGGAGATTGGGCACATTTGTCTAAACGGGTCATTGAAGGGCAGTGCTGGGGGTAACGGCAGGCCCTGCAGCCCAAGTTGGCAACCTCTCTCGTGATCTCACCTGTGGGTGTGACCTCATCACCATACACCACTCCCTATGACTTTTCTCTCTTTTTGATGAGTCTAGTCTTCTCGGGTTTGGAGGCTTTAGGATGTGGAAGTCCGCATAAGGAGGAAGGAGGAGGGAGCCCCAGCATGGCAGTGCTGTCGTGAAGGCAGACCAGCTCACGGGGTGATCTTTGACAAGAAGTTTTAGGCCGCATCATGTGCTTCTCAGTACTGTTTCGTAACAGGCAGTATGCTGATGGCGTGCTGCTTTTAAACCCCAATTCTATACCTGGGGTTCCCTGCAGCTTCTTCCAGGGAAGTTCTGGTTCTCTTCTGGTAGAGAGAATGAACATCCTGCTTCTCTCAAGTGCAAGCTACTGCTGGACATTTGAAAGGCACAGGCCATCATGCTGGGTACACGGGGTAGGGTGGTGGTGTGCCAAGGCTGCGGTGAACCAGGAAGAGCCAGTGAAGCACTTCTGACTCGCCAGCTGATCCTGGATCACACTACAGACTCAGACAGCTGCAGGGCCCAGCAGGGAACAGGCGGCGAAGCAGGCCAGGAGGCCCCAGCACGCTGGAGAGTGCAAAACCTGCCTCAGGAGAAAAGGAATGTGGGTCAAGGGGGCCAGATCTTCTGATTCCAAAAAAAGGAAGCCTCTCTCTCCCTCCCCAATTTTTTCTGTCTTTGGCTATTTGGTTGCTTGCTTTTGCTTTTATAAATAAGTCTCCTGATTTTTAAATACTAGCGACTAATTCATCTATTTTCAGAAACCTGGTAAAACCCAAATAGTTCCCATCTGTTAGCAGGATTCGGTCACAGACCACCAACCACTGCCTCTAATCTAGACCAGCTCTTGGGCCTTCCAGAGCCTCCCTGAAATGGAGAACCAATGGGGGCAGTGGAGAGTCAGAGCCCACTGCGTCCGGTCATCCCACCAATCTTCACTGAGTAGACACAAGTTCACAGATGAGTCACGGGAGCAGTGCGGCCAGGAGAGAGCAAGGGCTCTGCCATTGGCTCTCTCCTTCCCTCTCACCTGAAGATGTGAGCTGGCTTCAGGCCAGCCCTCGGAACACATGGCGGTCAAGATGGTGGTAGGTCTTATGGCAGTTGAGCCTGGATGAGAACCCATCCCCCTTGGAAAAGGGCCCCGGCCAGGCAGCTCCAGCCCCCAGTTTACGTGAGCCTGGGTGAAGTTGTTGCTGCCTGGGCTTTGGGCAGCACATGCATTAATTACCATCTGCCTGGGTAGAGAAGGTTCCTTTTACCAGGCAGACCCAGTGCTCTCGTGACGCTGGGCCATGTCACAGGAGACGTGTCTCTAGCCTGCTGGCTCATTAATTAATCTGGAGGAACGTAACTCCCACGAGTGCTGCATGTTTGTGCTGGCCAGGCAGCCCTTTTCTGAGAAATGGGAATCAGGATCACATGGCCTCCTGAGAATTACCAAGAGCAGGTGAAGCTGGACAGTCCGCCCCGTTTCTATCCACCTAGGGCTTTCGCCTGCTGAGCAGGTAGGTCAGCGTGTGGCATGTTCCAGGCTGTGCTTAGAATTGTTTTTACTTACAGTATCTCAGGAATTGAAAAATCCATCGCTTTCTAAAAAATGTTTTCTTAATGAGGGATTGGCCTGGCTTCTTCCCAGAAGTGAAGCACTTTTAAAGCTCTGAGTTTATATTTGCTGGAGCACTTGAGAAGCCATGATAAACAAAGCACGGGCGGTAGCTCTTGGGGGGGCTACGCCGCGACGCCCGCGGGTCGGGCCAAATACAAGACGAGGAGCAGTGACCTGGGGTGTGGTGTAGACCATCCTTGGCGGCCTTGGGCGGCAGGGCGGCCACAGTAAGGCCTATTACCGACCCCAAGGAAATGTCAGTGGGCTCCCAAGAGGGACAACACCCCCTCCTTGCCTCCTCCTTTCCCTCCCCCCAACTCCTCTCTCTCTTCTCCCCTTCCCTTTTCTTCTCCCAGTTATAGATCATGAGACTATTTTGACAGTAGATTGGAGAAGAAAAAAAAAAGGAAACACAGAGACACTTCTTTAGGTGGAGGTGTATAAGCCTTGATGGTTCTCTTAAGTGTGTGTTTGTACCTGCATCGGTCACTTGGGATGTTAGTGTCTGGGGTGGCAAAGTAGAAGGAGCAGCCAGCTAGGAGTTGGGTGGTAAGTTCTGTCCCTGGCCGGAGACGACCAAGCTGGCAGTGTGCAGTTAGAGCTCCTGGGAATCCGACTTTGTGAGCAGCAGGTCTTGGAGGCAGCCGGGGCTCATATTCTCTGCAATTATTTATGTGGGATAAGAGGTTTCCTTGCAACCTGTCCCTCGTGTTCCCTTCCGGTTGCCACATTCTGACTAACAGCAAAACCTGCACAGAGCAGCCACTGTGGGCCAACTGCGCCCTCAGGAGGATTCTGGCACACTGGGAGCATGCCTGCCACTTACCGGTCATTCTGCTTCCTCACCTTTGGTCATGTTCTCTCACGGTTTTGTTCACTGGAAGAAGCAGGCCAGGCAGAAGGGATTCCCGAGGTGGAGGGGCTCCCTGGGGACTTCCTCTGCACTCAGCTCCACCACGTGGAGAAGGGGCTGGGGAAATTGCTGGCAGAGGAGGCACCGCGAGCAGACAGGTATTTGGGAGTGGAGGGCTGGGGGGAGGAGCCTTAGAGGGGTGACACAGGGGTGACACAGCTGCCCACAAAGCTGCTGGCCTGGAGATTCTGAGGAGTCAGCAGCAGCCTCTGAAGCAGTGGAAGGAGACGAGCAGCTCTTGCTGTGGAGAGGGAGGCAGCAGACCTGGGGCTTCCCCATCCCCGTCTGTCCCATTGCCTCCCCTCACTGTGCGATAGGCTCGCGTCGGGGTCGGAAGGTCCCACCATACAGGCGAGATCAAGGCCATTCTCCCCGGTCTCTGGCCGAATGCAGGTTTGCACCAGAACCTGACCCTCCAGAAACTTGCCTTTTGCTCACTCTTCTCAGTTGGATTGTGTCTTCTCAAGCCAAGTCTGGCCTTCTCTCATCTGCCCTTGTCCACATCCCTAGCACTGGGTGACTAGGCACTTCCCTGGATTGGTGGGTGAGGAGATGCACAACTTTGAGGAGATGCACAACTTTAAGAAGTTGGTATTTATATAAAACAAGGAGGAAGAACAGTTGTCTTTTGCCGTTAATAAGCCAAACAGTAAATATTTGAACTGCCTACTTAAATTAAGACTGCACTCCTGTATTTTCATCCTTGCTTTGCTCCCAGGGCACATGATACACACATGATAGGCACTGAGACAGCGCAGGCTGGCTGGCTGGCTAAGGGACCCGATACTTAATATAATTAAAAACAGTCCATTTTGGCATGCTGTTCTGGCCCGAAAAAGAAGACAGACAGGAGATTGTGTGAAAAAAGAAGCAGCAGTGGGGGGCAGGATGAGGGCTTAAGGGAGCTTGAAAATAGGTCAGAAGGAAGAGACGAAGGGGCCAGGAAAGGCCCCCACAGGCCTTTCTTTTAAATGGTTTGGTTCCAACCTGTCAACATGATCTATGGCCACAAAATAAGTCCTCGTTGCCTTCAAAACTCCAGTGAACATCTCAGTTCTTCCATCGAACTGTCGGGTCTCCCACCCCAAGGAGACGGGAGGTATCAGGCCCAGGCTGTACCACTTTCTGGAGATGCTGCGGTTACAGGCTAGGAACAGTCCTAGCCCTGGCCAGGAACCCCCAGTCACGCCGTAGAGTCTGCTGTCCTCGTTAGACACCGGCCACAGCCGTGCTAGCACCTTCCACGGACGGACCACCCACTTGGCCAGGCCTGCGGCCATTCTCAGACAGGGGTCATGCGTAAGCCTTCAGACAAGACCACACGGCACAGAGTCATATGCGCATTTTACAGATGAGTGGCTTCCCGCTCAGGCGATGGTCAGGCTGAAAAGGCACACACCCGAGGAGTGCCAGGACCTGTGTTCCCACCAGGCCTGGTGGGCCGTGGGGCAGTGCTCTCTCTGACATGCTCTCTGCCCTTCAGCAACAGCAGGAGGAGGGGAAGTAAGCTGAGAGGAGACGCTGTATCTCTGTCTCATGTGTAAATCCCTGACATGGCCTTAGATGGCCAAGAGACCCTCGGACAGAGTTTCCTACCCCCACAAGGAGGTGTACTGAATGGGCCCGTGTGACTTTCTTCTCATTTAGGTTCTTTAAAATTCTCATGGAGTCCCTCAGAAAGAAGAATAATAAAGCCTCAGCTTTCAGAAGCGTCAACACGCGGAGAGCTACCCAGCGGGATCTAGACAACTCTGGGGAGTCCGAGAGGAATCAGGTGAGTGAGTCCCCTAGCACGGGGGGTCGTCCCAGGGCTGGGAAGCCCATAGGGTGGCTACTGCCTTAGTCTTCTCTCCTGGGAAGACTCGGGGATTGTTCTCAGCACTTCTCAAATCCCTTCCTGGTTTTGGCCCCTCTTTCCTTGTACCTTATCATTTATCTGCTATGCTGACAGAGCCACAGTGGGGTTGGTCTGGTTGGCCTTTGGTGAGGGCCCCAGGTCATCTAGCTGTGTCATCTCTAGGACCACTGTGTAAGTGATTTCTATCCTGAGGATAGACTCAAAGTATTGGTACCCACTGGCTTTCGAATTCGTTTTGTGCTCTGCCTTTGACTTCCCTGGGCCAGGTGAAGTGAGGCCCACAGAGTACTCGCAGGTGAGTTGGGCTACAGGAATAAAAAAGGAAGGAGCCAGAGAAAAGCCACTGGAGGCAGAATAGTCCAGGACTGATGGTACATCATGTGCCAGGAGAGCCCAGGGCAGTGTGGAGCAGGCCTCCTAGCACCATCTGAACCCGCAGCAGCTTCAGCTCCATAGCAGTAGCTGGGCCAATGCAATGCAGGCAGCCTGGCCGGGGGGAGGGAGGCTCACTGAAGACTCAGTAATGCCCCCACCTTGCTCTGTGATCTCAGCTGTGTCTGCTCCTGTCTCTGGCCTTTCTCCTCACTCCTGTGATGAACTGGCCCAAACCAAAGAGAATGCTCAGTTTCTGGCCCAGCAGGTCTCCCAGTTGGCTAACTAGAGCACAGAGGGGCATGGATGGTCTTTGCAGGGCTGCTCAGTCTATCCTTAAGGCACCCAAAAGAAGACTTTAAGAAATCAAGAGCTAAGGTCAGAAGGTGTAAATGTCTGGTTTTTAAATTACTCAATAGTCGGCCAACCCAGTCCTCTCTCTATCTCTACCTGCAACAAAAATATCTGGAACAATATTTCATACCATATACTTCTAGTGACTTCCAAAAGCCTTGTCACTTTTGACATTGTTTTAAAATGTAGGATTTTGTAAGTGATACATGTGAAAATGGAGCTTGAAGAGAAGGAGGCAGGGAGTGCAGGGCTGGCCCAGAGAAGGGACTGGATGGAGGAGCTGGCCAGGAGGAAGGGTGGATAGATGGGTGGTTGCAGGGTGGCAGGTAGAGGCAAAGTGAATGGATGGCAGGCAGGTGGTGGCTGGGTGGATGAGTGAGCAGAGAAGAGGATGAATGGGTAGCTAGATGAATTCACCAAGCACTGGGTGTTGGAGCCTGTCTTTTTCCTCCTTGTCCCCAAACCACAGGGAGAACAGGAAGGTGATGACGAAGAGGAGGGCCCCATTGTGGACGCTGAAGCTGAGGAGGGAGACGCCGATGCCTCTGATGCCAAACGCAAGGAGAAACAAGAAGAGGAGGTGAGGGGACTGGCGAGAGTGAAGGTGGTCACATCCCTCCTCTGTCACACCTGCAGGATAATCGCTTACCACACTTTCATTATCATGCTGGAGCCCATTCCGAACCTTGAAGCAAAGCTGGCCTGCCCAGCACACATCTCAGTGGGGAAGATACAGCTCACAGGGCAGGAATCGGGCCAGGGCCATCCCAGGGCTGCCCTTGGCTCTGGACTGAATCAGATTCAGGGACCCAGAGGCTTTTGCAAGGAGGTGAAGTCAGGCTGTCTCTTGTTTTTCCAGTGAAAATACACTAAAACCAGTCTCATGGGGGTGCCTGTGTGGCTCAGTTGGTTAAGCTTCTGACTCTTGGTTTTGGCTCAACGGGGAGTCTGCTTGAGATCCTCTCTCCCTCTGCCCCCGCCCTGCTTTGCATGTGTACTCGCTCTCCTCTCTCCTCTCAAATAAATCTTAAAGAAACCGATCTTATGACTGCTAGAAGGACAGAGAGCAGTTTATAGGGGCTGAGGAGATTGACAGGCGAGAGAGCTCGAGGGGTTGGGAGGTGTTGGGAGTTGGGACCGAGGGGCTGGCATTGGCAGGGGAGGGGCCCCCAGGACAGAGGAGAAGGCAGCCAGGGGGAGTAGAGACATGGGTGCAGCCAGTCAAAGCCTCTGCAGGGGCACTTGTTCCGTGGGCAAAGTCCAGACAGATTTGGGGGGGGGGGGCTGTGACACAGACTGTACCTCATCCCCTGCCAGGTCGATTATGAGAGCGAGGAGGAGGAGGCTGAGGAGGATAACGATGATGAGGACATGCGGGAGGAAGGGCACATCTCGACGAACGGTGCTCACGAGGCCCACAAGCAGGATGAAGAGGAGGGCTCGGGCCCCGAGGACAACTCGTCCGCTGCCGCCCCCCTCATCCAGCCCCGGAAGTCCACCTGTGGCAGGGAGCCCCAGGGAGCCGAGGCCGTGGAGCGCCGGGTGCAGGCCGTGCGCGAGTCCCACCCGTTCATAGAGGACTACCAGTACGACTCCGAGGAGAGCCTGTGGTGCCAGGTCAGTGCCGTGTGCCCCCCCCCCGGCAGAGCCCCAGCCAGGGGCCTGCTGCCGAGCTCCTTCTCGAGCCCGCCGGGAGGCATGTGGGGCCTGTGGACCCTCTGCCCCATGTTGCTGCCCCTCCGCGTTTGACTCAGACCCCTAGTGGGCCAGTTCTTTCTGACTCTTCTAGAATGGCGTGTATACGTGATTCTGGTTGGCCGGGCCCTGCGGGTACTTCTAAACGCCTCTCCTCCCTCCATCTTCAGTGCTGTCGAGTTCATGAGTTGTGGAGGCCGCCAGGAGTGCGCTAGTTCCTCACACCCCGGCCTCTAGTCGCCGGCTTTGGGGTTCTCTTAAAGCCTGGCTGGTTAGGACGCCTGCACAGCTACACACGGACTGATGTTTTTTGTTCTCTGCTTTGGTCCAATCCAGTGGTTCCCATATGGCAATGCAGATAAAGAGGCGAGCAGGTCCCCGGCACAGAACAATAGTTGTGACGCTTTGTAGTGGCAATGGGAGGGCCACCGAGGGCACCGTAGATGCGATTTTCAGCAGCAGCAGTGAAGGTGTCACTTCATCTGGGTGACTGCAGACGGCTGCTCTGTGGGGTCTGTTATGCCGCCCACCCAGCCAAGGTGTTTGCTGAGCAGGCTTTGAAGGTGTCACCTGGGGAACCATTTGGGGGGCCCTGTGCCGCCTCCTCGGGGCTGGGGCTGGCCCCCTCCCCCAACACAAACTGCCCTCCTCTTGCAGGTGACAGTGAAGCTCCCTCTGATGAAGATTAACTTTGACATGGGCTCCCTGGTAATGTCCCTGGCCCAGAGTGCCGTCGTCTACGCAACCAAGGGCATCACAAGGTGTCTCCTGAACGAAACCACCAACAAGGAGAATGAGAAGGAGCTTGTTTTAAACACAGAAGGAATCAACCTGCCAGAGCTGTTCAAATACGCTGAGGTACATGTCCCCTGTCCACGTCTGCTGGCTGAGAACAAGATCCTTACGCTCTCTCAGGGCCTGGCCACTGGGAGGTGAGGCGCCAGCCACCATCCGGGTCCTCTTCTTGGGATCCACCGTGTGCATTAGCCTAGTTAAGACTTGCAGGACAAAAACTTGCTGAATGTTATCTGACCTAGGGTTTCTCAAACCAGTGTGGCTATAAATTTTTTTCCTTGAAATTAAAACCTCCCCAGAGTCGATTTGTAAGAAATAGTTGCTGAGTTACTGGCTTGGGAGCTGCTCATTTCATCTGGCAAAGGAGGCCCTGGGAGCAGAGGTGACCCAGACCAGCCTCCCAGTACATTCTGTCCTACCGGCTCTTGCTTCATTCTCCCACTCCCTTGTGTCTCCCAGAGCCTTTTGAGAGGCTCTTGGCCCCTGAGCACAAGGGTTTCCCCAAAGAATACGAGGTGCTGGGACCTCTGTAGCCCACCCTCCCAGGTCTGCGCCCTGCTGACGAAGCTCACCCCTCCTGGAACACTTCTCCCACAACAGCTGCCTTGCAAAGGCCACTGCTGCCCAGATGCCTCCCTGAGGACAGCAGAGGGGCTTGTGCCTCCTGGAAGTTAGCCTCCAGCCAGGTGAACTCTGTCGTGATCGTGGGGTTTATTTTAAACAAGGCCGGGGTCTCCACCGTGTCCTGTGGGGATGACCTGCCATGGTGCGGGGCTCCCTCAGGGCCCCCAGCATAGCTGAACTGGAGCCTCAGGCCCCTGATGAGGCCTGGCTTTCCCCCACGGAGCTCCCCCACCGCTGCCCCCTTGTGCCCTAGAGAGGGATTTCAGTGTCTGCCGGAGAACTTCCCTCACCTATTAAAGGAAGTCTCAATCCTAGGAAACAAGTCTGTCTATTAAATTTCTATTAAAACAAAGAAATATTTTTCTTCCTGTTGATCTGAAGCGGGTACCAAGTTATCTCTGGGCTCTGGTGGTGACAGTGAGACAGACTTTGAGGCTTGGCTACCCACAGCTCTGCCTGCATTGTCCCCTTTCACTAATCCTGGGCCACTCTCCACCACTTTATCATCAGCTGTGCTTGACTATCAGACAAGGAGTGAGCTAGGCCAGGGTGGGTCATGCCAACGGAAGGGAGCAAAAGGCCAGGCCCTCCCACTCAGCCCCTCCTTCTTGTCTAGGTTCTGGACTTGCGCCGCCTCTATTCCAATGACATCCATGCCATGGCCAGCACCTACGGTATCGAGGCTGCACTGAGGGTAATCGAGAAGGAGATCAGGGACGTGTTTGCTGTGTACGGTAAGAGGGGCCATGGAGAGCGCTAGGTCCCGGCATGGCAGGCCAAAGTCTGGGAGCAGTGAGATGTGGCCTGTGGGACACCCTGACAGTGACCTGGGAGGACAGGTTTCAGTCCCGTCACTGAAGGCTTCCCCACACCCCCAACCTGTTTCTCATCTGGCCTCTGAGGAAGCTTCTGCCAGATAACATGGTCCCAGCCTGCCTTCAGGGTTTGGGCTCCCAAGTGAAACAATTCTGTTAGGTTCTCTGTGTCCTGCGAGTCTGGAGTCTATTTCCTGGGCTGGTGGGTAGAAGCGGAGTGTGGGCTGCACTGATAGTGGCCAGGGATAGGGGTTGCCCTGCCGAGGTTGGGGGCTAAGTAGCCGACTGTATAGATGACTGAGCTGGAAGTGGCCCCGGGGGTCTGATGTCTGAACCTGTGCACTGTCCCGTGTCAGGTGACGTGGTCCCAACTGTCCCCGTGTCATTGCCTAATCCTTCCTTCTGTTGCTGCCAACGTGACAGGCATCACCGTTGATCCCCGCCATCTCTCCCTGGTCGCTGATTATATGTGCTTCGAGGGCATTTACAAGCCATTGAATCGCTTTGGGATCCGTTCGAACTCCTCCCCACTGCAGCAGATGACGTTTGAAACCAGCTTCCAGTTTCTGAAGCAGGCCACCATGATGGGTCAGTGCGTGGGCAGATGCCCTCGGCCTTCCCTCTCCTATGTCTGCTCTGGGCAAACAGGCTTGTCCCTTGGGCACCTTTCTGCATGCCTTCCACACAAGTGAGACCTTGGAATCTCACTGAGGAAGCAGCTGGGGAGGGTGGGCAGCAGATGGGAAAGCTGCCTCTGCCCTTTTGAAGGAAAGGGAGAAAGGCCTTCCTCTCTTTCTGTAAAGCAGGGCTACCTCACATAACCTCATCGGCCTCCAGAACTCAGGGCCTCCTGCTGGCCTCTGAGATGCCCATCTGTCCAGCCTCTTTTGAGTCCTCTCCATCCCCTTAACATCACCTCAGCTTCTCCTTCAACCACCTAACAAGAGCTCTTGTATCTCCCAGGATCGCATGATGAACTGAGGTCCCCTTCTGCTTGCCTGGTGGTCGGAAAAGTTGTCAGGGGTGGGACAGGCCTGTTCGAGCTCAAGCAGCCCCTGAGATAGTGGCTATCGCGAACCATCTGCCCGGCCTGGAGGACAGCCAGGAGGACCTGGGGGACGGCCTGACCTGCTCGTCACCTTGGGGGCTCGGGAAAGCAGCGTCCAAGGAGGTTCAGAGTGACTGTGCAGGGCCAGCAGTGATGCTGGGGGTCTGTGAAAGCAGCTGGCCTCTAGGCTAGACCAGCTTCATCCAGAAAGTGGCAGCATTCCTTGGCCTTCCCCGTCTTGGGATATGAGCAAGGTTCACCGAGTCCTCCGAGTCCCTCTCAGGTGGCCAGCCCTTCCCGGTGTGGCATCCCTGAAGCAGGGAGGTGAGGCCCTGTTGCTGTGAGCAGCCAGCGACTGCCAGCAGGATTCCTGGCGTTCCTCGGGTGGGAACCTGGAGCGTGTGGTCCACGGCCTGCTTCTCCCAGCTACTAGGGACAGAGTTCACACGGAGTTTCCACCCAGGGTTCTTTGCCTGCACCAAGCCCACACCTCTGCCCACCCAACTTCTGTACCCGGGGCTGGGCCCCCTGAGCCCAACGCATAGAACCTCAAGCCACCGACCAGGCTGTTGAACGAGTTGCCTGGCTCATCTTCCCTGGCTCTGCTCTCGGCATTGAGGCCGCAGCCCTGTCTACAGCCCCTGCGTCCTCTCGGCCTTCCAGCCTCCCTTGACCTCTGGCACCACAGCAGGGGACCCTGGCATGAATAGAAAATAAGAGGACTTCTGCAAAGGCTTTGTAAAACCAGAGGCTGTTTCTATTTTTGTCTAATGTTATTCCAACTTGGGCTGAGTAATAAACATCACTGGAACTAGCTCTGGGGAGGGGAAGAAAGAAATTAAAAAGACTTTAGTTTTTGTTTTTTTCCTTTGGTTTGTGGTTTCTGCGTTTCTGATCTGAGAGTCCGGGACTGTGGTTTCTCAGCACGGTCATGTCCTGGGTCCTTTCTGTTCCTATTAGAGGATGTGGGGGAGAGCTCAGCCCCTGCAGCCTCCCTGTGACCTCTGCCAGCCCCTGCTCTGTCCTCTTTCCTGAGTCAGCTTCTGCCCCCATGGCCAGGAGAGTAGAAACCGGTGGGAAGGACTCGTGTGTGTCGGGTGGGAAGGGAGGTCTTGCTTGGGGAGGATGACCACGCTGCCCCTTCCAGACATGTGACGGGTCCACCTGAGGCCTCCTGTGCCCATGCTGGGGAAAGTGGCAGCAACAGCTTACTAGGGCTTGGGTACAGAGGAGTAAGCACAGCTTCTCAGGGGCCCAGGATGAAGGGTCACAGTGGAATCCCTGCCACAGGTTAAGGCATGTGTTCTTGGGGTAGTGGGCCAATTTATAATTTGAGAGCTTCCACTCCCACTAGAGTTGTGGGAGAAGGGTCCTCAGGAGATCACACGGTAGGTAACCTGCCAGACCAAGGAGCACGTGGCTGCTTGGCCCCCCTCGCTCGGCATAAGTGGGTAAGTGCCGTGGCTCGGCCCCACTCAGGCCCGGCAGGTGCGGAGGGGAAGGAGCAAGCCCAGAAGAGAGATGGGGTATGGGCATTGCACACTGAAGTTAGACTCTTGACCTGTGTGGGAGGTGAGGTGCAGACCCCCCTGCTCTTCTCCCCGATCCATCCGTGTGTTTCCCAACACCTCTGTTTGCTATGTATTTCTACTCCAGGATACCCTGCTTTGTAAGCAGACATTCCAGAACTTGCTGGATCCCTTTCTGCCATCACATGCTCACCTCACTGGTTCTCTGTCCGAGCGTCCTTGGGGACCTCCTGGGCTGTTTAAGATGGCACCCTCTTTAGAAGATGCTATGTGCTGTAAATACTTTGGAAAGCACCACAAGTAGGTCCAAGCCAAATCCGATGAAGAGGGTAGATCAAGGTGCATAATCAGTTTGTAATCAAAGTAGAACAGAGTGATTGTCGGGTGGGGTTCACAGACTTAATGGGACCTGCAAGTCCGTTCAGAGCCCTGACGTGCCACACCCAGCCACTGTTCGCGGATGTCTTCCCCGCCTCGCCCCTTCATGTGTCAACATCCTATCTACCTGCTTGCTTTACAGCTTCGCTTCTTTTTAATCTTTCTTTTCTGGTTCTCACAAGAAACTACTGGCATTCCCGCAGGAACCCCCTTTGTGAGTCGTTGACATTTTCTGTCTGAACCAGGAAGAAAACTGGGGAGTGGGTGAAGCACTTTGCCCCATTCCCAGCTTGGATCTTAACTTCCCTTTTCTCTCCACTCTGCTTGTCCCCAAGTAGATGTACAAAACCTAAGTAAGTTCCTTCCTAGCCCTGTCAAGACTCTCAGTCTACAACTCTGATAAACCACTTCTGTGAAAAGTTGGCTCCTTCCTGTGTGCCCCTCTCAGATCTTTAGGCTGTGGGTGGTTTTGTTTTAATTTTGGTGAAATAACATAATTTTGTACTCTATTTTCAAGCCTGTAATTCAGTGGCAGTAAGTAGTGACATCATTATGTAATAAGCACCATCATCCATCCACCGAGCCCTTCATCTTACAAAACCATCAAACACTGACTCCCCCATTCCTCTGGTGACCAACTAGCCCCTGGCAGTCACCCCGTTCTTCCTGCTGTCTCTGCATTTGACTCCTGCCTCTGTTAAATGGAATGATAATTTGCTCATCTGTGATTGCCTTATTTTACCTGACATAATGTTAGTGTTCCTCAGAGTTGTGGCATGTGTCAGAATTTCCTTCCTGTTTAAGGCTAAATAACATTCCGCTGTGGGTCTGTTTTGTTCATCCGTCCATCCGTTCATCCATCCGTGAGGACTGCCCCTCCAGCTCTAAGTGTCATCAATGGACCCTTGTGTTGCTTCTACCTTTTGGCTCTTGTGAACAATGCTGCTGTGAGCTTGGATGGACAGATCTCTTCGAGACCCTGCTTTCCAGTTCCTTGGGTTTTAGAGCCGGAAGTGGAATTGTTGGATCATTAGCAGTTGGCAGTTCTAGTTTTTCATGTTTTGAGAACTGCCATGCTATTTCCTACAGCATCTTTACCATTTCACATTCCCACTAACAGTACCCAAGGATTCCAATTTCTCTACTCCTTGCCGATCCTTGTCCTTTGCCCTTTGGTTCTATACGGCAGCCATCGTGATTCACTTAGGTAGTGTCTAAATTAGATGTTGGGCGCTTGGGGGGTTCTGCACCTACACAGACTTAGGAACTGCTTAAAAAGTGACTCTGTTGCTTGCCAATCTTAAACCTTTGAGTTGACAACTGAATTGGGGGCTGTAGGAGTCTAGAAAATGCTTCCGAAATAGGAAAGACTGGTTCTTAAAGACTGGTGGTGTGACAGTTGTCCTGCAGACTTCTGAGTGAGGCAGCCCTGGACTGCGGGGTGGGGAGAGTGGCAGTCGCTTGCCTGTCCTCCAGGCTGTGCAGTTCAGGATTGCCGAGCCCCCATGGTTCTCCCAGCCCTTTTGCCATTTTCCCTCTCCTGCCTCGAAAGTAGCTACAGTCAAAAATGGTTTAATTCCTACACCATCAAGTCACCCTTTTTGCCAACGTCCACTAATACAGAGGTCCTCAATTCTGTGTGTTGAATCTGCCTGGAAAGATTTTTTTTAAAAACCTGATTTCAGTGCACTGTCCCGGAGATTCTGATGTAATGAGTCTGGGGTGTGGCCTGCCCAATAGACGATCTTGGGAAGAGTCTAATGTGCACTAATGTGCACCAGGTCGAGAACGGCCGACTTAGAATAAGCCCTAAATTGTGCACGTCCCTCATTTTCTGTCTCCAGGATGACTTCGCAAGGAGTGAATCATTGGGACCGTTTCCCCAGTAAGATCTTAAGAGCTGATCTTGGCCCTCAAAAAGCAGGGGTGTGTGTGAGCTTGTGTGGCAAAGCTGTTACAGGGCCACAATAAGTGTCTGCAACAGTAGAGTGAAGATCAGGGGATGCCCCCATCTGCTCTGCCTGAGGTTTAGCAAAGATGTGATGCTTCTGGTCACAAAAAGGAGACTTGCAGCTGCACAACCCCCACCTCCCGCACGTGGGGGAGGCTGCTTGTTCAAGCCGAAGCTCCTGCCTGCAGACCACCTGCAGGGGCGCGTGGAGGGGACACTTGACTTGCAAGTATTTCTTACAAGAAATTCCCTGAGAGGTTGCCGCATCCAAAGTGAAGCCGTTCTGTGAGGACTGCCCCTCCAGCTCTAAGCAGCATGCCCTCCCCATTCTGTGAGCCGTACTCAGGGAGCTCCATTCAGCCCAGAACTCCTTACAGCTCGGGTTTGTTCGCAGGCCCAGGGAAAGGCCAGAACCCGCTTACAGGGAACAGGGCTGAGTGCCCCAGCTCACCTTGGCTGTTCAGGTGACACCCCTTGAGTGACTCTAGGAACTGAGGTTGTTGGGCTCAGGGGCCTGGAAGGCACATGCCAACCCCAGTGTCCTGTGCCCCCGCTCCCCCAGCCTGCACCCACCGGAACTTGATGCCCACAGCAGCAAGCACACAAAGATGGAGGAAACACACTAGCCCTGCCCTCACAGAGCTCATAGTCTAGTGCCCCACCAGACTAGACAATTGGACATAGCTTTACTGTGACCTGGCCAAAGTTGAGGAACCACCAGGCGATGAGCACCCCCACACATACACCCCCACACACTACCCCACCAGTCCTGGTAGGACCATGGCCCACCCAGCTGACTACAGCAGGGCTTTGGGAAGACCGCAGAGTGGGGAGGAAAGGGAAGAGCATGGAAGGGCATGAAACTAAGAAAGAATCAGGAATCCAGTCATCATTACCCTTCCTCATGTGCGCACTCCCACCGCGGCTGCTTACCTTACCCCCTGAATAAGGGGAGGCCACTGTGTGGGTCAAGTCCAGGGCTGCTTGCCCTAGATCTTTCCTTGTACGTTGCACCCAGCCTTGCTCAGGAGGTTGGCTGGCCCTGCCGGATGCTGCTTTCTGGACTCGCTGCCCAGCACTGTTGTCACTCACAGGAAACAGATGCCACAGGCCTCAGCAGGACCACAGTCAAAACTCTCTCTCAGCCATGCTTCTTGCCTAGAAACATGAAATTCTACATACGTTCAAGCAGGCAGACCTCAAGAATGTGGCTGAGCAGTGTGCCTGCACTTCCAGTGAGAAGCTGAGCTCGGCGATCAGGCTCCTCCTCACCTCGTGGGTCCTAAACTGACCGCGTGACCCTAAGAGCTTACTTGGCATCCCAGCGCCTCAGTTTCCTTATCTGCAAAACAGTGATTAAAATTGAGTAAGTGTTCATAAAATCATATACAGCTATAAATGTTTACCTAAATACCAAGTGGGCCTCACCCGAGATAGTTTTGTCCTGCCCCGGGACATCTGACAGTGCCTGGAGACATGTCTGGTTGTCAAGGCTGGAGCCGGGGAGATGCAACTGTCGCTGAGTGGGTAGAGGCTGGGATCCTACTACACGGCCTGCAACACGCCGGACAGCCCCCTGCAATCAAGAATTATCTGGGCCCAAGTATCAGTGGTAGTGAAGTTGAGAAACCCTGCCACAAACCCATGCATGGAGGGATTAATGTATCTTTTACAAAAGGGAATCTTAAGTCTTAGTCATCCTGATAGGTAAACAATGGCATCTCATTTTGCAGTTCTCTATTAAACAGTTCTGAGCTGCTTTCCACGTTGTTCTGATTTGCACTTTTTTAAAAAAGATTTTATTTATTTGACAGAGAGAGACAGCGAGAGAGGGAATACAAGCAGAGGGAGTGGGAGAGGGAGAAGCAGGCTTCCTGCCGAGGCAGGGCTCCATCCCAGGACCCTGGGATTGTGACCTGAGCCAAAGGCAGTCTCTTAACAACTGAGTCACCCAGGTGCCCCCTGATTTGCACCCCTAAGAATTGTCTATTTGTATCCTTTGCCCATTTTTCCATTGGTTTGTTTCTATTGACCTTCACTATCTATTCTAAAGAACTCTTATTTTAGATATAGATGACTGTCATCTGCATTAAATACTCCCCCCCCCAAATTAGATGAATGAGATAACAGTGGCCAAGAGTTTAGTGCAGAACCCACACCGTGGTTAAGGGAGTTAGCTGCAGGCCACGCAGGGCCGAGCCCACCCCTAGATTTTAGTTGGGGCAGCTGGAGCATCTTCTGAGGTCCGTAGATGGGAACGGGGACTCACTGGAACACTATGCCTGTGACCGAGTCTCCACAGTGCTGGAGAGACTGCGGTAACAGCAGAAAGTCCTGGAAAATCGGGAGCAGAGCACACGGAGCCCTGAGCTCCTGCTCGGACCACCCTCAGCTCAGCTCACCGGGCGCGAGCAATGGGCAGCTCCCTTAGGTGTGCTAGTTCCCCAGCCCCGCTGATGACCCCACGAGAGTACCGTCGGCTCCTTTCGTGGTAACGTCCATGGACACAGCTAACAAGTGGGGGGATGAGGATTTGAAACCAGGCCACTGGCCGGAGAGTCTCGATCCCAGTCTCCTCATTGTACCTCCTGCCCGGCCCCGCTCAGACCCTGAGGAAGGGGTCTGCCCATCAGACACTGCCTACATGGAGTACGGCACGGGATGCGAGGGCACCAAATGCCACCCCAGGCCATGGGGCGCTTGTCGCGGGTGCTTCCCGGAGGTCGGGATACAACTGCTGGGGGAGGTGAGCCTCGCTGGGGAGCTGGCAGCTCACAATCGCTGAAACAGGAACACATCAATGACAGGCTGCCACTAAAGAACTCAGAAGCCCACTTGATGGCCCAAATAAACATACAGGTAAATCTTGAGGAGTCAGAGACATGCTGAGGGCCTGACCAATTGTGCCTTACCACATGGACTCTCAGAACAGAGGAAACAGGTACCACTAACAAAGGACCTCTGTGATGTTATTTCACATGACTCCCTCCATCCTGCCGTGCGTGTCCCATTGGCCCCATTTCATGGTTGAAGAAATGGATCTAGAGAATGTGAAAGCAGTGCCCCATAGATCAACTCTCAATGCAGACGCCTAAGGCTGGTGTCCCCCGTGAAGCTGTATCTTTGCACGGGGCACCTCCTGGCATTCTCATCCGGTTCTGATGGCAGAGGGTGACACGTCTTTGATTCCATTCATCAGGCAGCTTAGCGATCTTCTGCAAAATAGCAACAGGAGTCCTGAGTAATGAGACCCAAGTCAGGGAGGGGAGAGGAGGTCCACAGAAGTTTGGTGGACAAGTCCAAGAGAGGATGGACTGCAGGGCCCACTATGGGTCACAGGTAGGACAAAGGATGTTGGAGCATTCAAAGGGGAAATTTGACAGCTTGGCCATCATATGGGCCAAGGGTTGGCTGCTCCCAGTGCTCTTAGGACTTCTGCCCCTACTTACTGTACTTCCTGGTCTGCTTTCCAGCCCTGCCTCTGAAGGCCTGGCCTGGGTGAGCCCCTCGGGAGGTGCTCACGGGCCTGGCACAGCCCGTCCCACTGACCAGTTCCTCCCTCAGCATCCTGCTGCCGGGGGACCACCTGACCCCCAGGGGAAGGCTGTCCTGACTTTGCACAGTGCCCTGCGCTCTTATAGGGCCTGGAAGGCCGCCCTGGCCTCTCGCCTGGAACATGGTATTTTCCCTCCGTTGGTCATCTGACTCACTGTGACTCCTCCACATCCGGTCACAACACAGGCCTGGGGCCCTCGGCAGCCAACAGCCATCAGGTCAGCCTATTCCTGACGCTGTACTCTGATATTAAATGTAGAAACAGGAAGGAAACCAGAAAGGGAGGGAGGAAGGGAGGGAGGGAAGGGGATAGGAGGGCTGGAGGGACTCGCATGTCTGTGGGCCTCAAAACGACCCACTTTTTCTCCTCCGTTTTCTGGAGCAGTGGCTCTCACAGCGAGGTCCCAGACCTTCGGTATCAGCGTGCCCAAGAACCGGGAGAGATGCAAATTCTCGGGCCCCACCCCAGACTTCCTGAATCTGAAACTTGCGGTGGGCCCGCCTCTGTGTCTCAACCAAACGCCCTGGGGCTTCTCCGTCCTGCTCCAGTTTGAGAACCACTGCCCTAGAACCGTCACCAGGGAGTGGTTTTCCCTCTCCTGTCCTCTTTTTAGCTAGCTCAGCCCTAGGGCTCTTCTGGCCTTATTGAAATGGCCCCAGAGCCCCCCCCCCCCCCCCCCCCCCCCCCGCCTTCCCAGACATCACTCCTGCTATGGCCCTATTTGGCCCAGCAAGAGGGGAGCCTGGAGGGCAGTCTGGATGGGGCAGCGGCAACTCCACGTCCCTCATAGGCTTTCACTGGAACCTCCCAACAATCTGTGAGGTGAGCGGGCGAACACCACAGCCCCTGTTTGATAGATGAGGGAAAGGGAGACTCAGGCTATTCTCCCTCCAGAGCTTCCAGACTCCTTATGGGCAAGATCTCTGCGCCTGCAAAACAGTTAAATAACGAGGCAGAGAGCCTTCCTGCACCTGGGTGGTGTGGGTGGGACTCCCCTTCCCCCATAGCAGGTCCCAACTAGCAGGACATCTAGTGAGGGTGCAGTGAGGGGACTGGGGTTGACTGGTGAGGGTTGGCGTCTTTCTATGTGCTGGTGTGCAGCATTTCCTCTGGACCCCAACAAAGCCCACCCTACTTCCGTGCATAGACAGTTCTTTATGTTAAAAATTCTCTGGATCCAGCTGTTCACCGTTGGAGACATACACAGAAGAATTCAAAGCAAGGACTGGAAGAGATATTTGCACAGCCATGGGCATCACAGCGAACATCCATCGGTGGGTGAATGGATAAAAGTAGGGTACATACATACAATGGAATATTATTCAGCTGTGTAACGGAATAACGTGTCACTTCTACCACCACATGGATGAACACTGAAGCATTGCCCTGAGATAAGCCAGACACACAAGAACAAGTTCCTAGAGTCGTTGGATTCATAGAAACAGAAAGTAGAATGGGGGCTTCTAAGGGCTGGGCAGAGTTAGTGTCCAAGAGGGACAGTTTCAGTTTTGCAAGACAAAAAAGTTCTGGAGATGGATGGCGGCAGTGGCTGCATGATTGTGTGAATGTGCTTCATGCCACTGAGTTGTGGACTTACAAACGGCTGAAATAAGTTTTATGTTCTGTGCCTTTTACCATAATACAAATTGCAATCTGTTTGTGATCCCTCCTCCTCGAAAAACAAAACCCATCCTCTAGATATTGGGACCATTTCCAGGGGAACAGCAGCATACAGGCGTAGAGACCGTCCTGCAAACACCCTAACAGACACATGCCCTCACCTGCCCACTGTGGCCTGGAAGAGAAAGCCCCGGTCACTGGGTTTGCTTTCCAGGGCTCTTACTTTCTGGACCTGCTCCTACTTTCTTTCCTGCGACCTTCAGCAAGCAACTCAGCTGATGTCAGACCCTCTGTCTCCTTGTTTATATAAAGGACTAAAAACATCTCAGGTTCTTTTGGGGCCCAAGTAGGAAACAATTTGAAAGCTTCTGGCACATAACAGGTATTTGATCAGTGGTAGTGACTTAGGACGTTTCCTCCACCTGGAAAGTTCTCCCCAGCTTCTCTATAGAAGGTTCCTCCCTCAGAGGGTTAATGAGGTCAGATTCCACCTCCTTGGTGAAGCTGTGGTAATCTGCAGTATCGTTCTCCAAAACAGCTTCTCTTCCCTGCCTGATGTTGACATTGGTCATGGCCATTGACCTCACATGCCTGTAAGAGCCAGCTGGGGATTTGCCCCAACATCTTTCCCTCTGGCCCAGTCACCAGCGCCGCCAAGCCCAGCAGCACACAGGGGACATGTAGCATGAGTAAGAAACAAACCTTTGTCATTTAACCCTCTGAGATCTTGAGGTTGCTCGTTTCCTCCGTGTACCCCGGTTCTGGGCCACTCAAAATGTGGTTTTCCTTCCGCAGGCTTAGCATCTCTGGGGCACTTGTTAGAGAAGCACATTCGGGCCCCAGCCCTGACCTACAAAACCAGATCTTCCATTTCTTTCTGAGGGGATCTGCGTAAAGAGCTGCATGTGGTTTCTTTGCCACAAAAGCCCTCCATGGTCATTATTTCCTTCTCACCCCCCAAGGCCTCTACAGAACACTCTGCTAGTCATCCAAGACTCCTCAAGAGCCGTTCTCCCTCTTCTTCCTTACTGAAAATCCAAGTTTTGTAGGCGATTGCAATGTGCTCAGGTTAAAATATTCAAGTTCCCAGAATTCCTTGCAGCTGAGGGTAGTCACATGACCCAGCCCTATCTCTGTTCAGAAGACGTTCCAGGGCTACAGAGAAACTTGTCAAAGGGGAGGCCCAAGAGGCCCAAGTGGGAAGTGAATCTGGCTTGGGGCCTTGCTCTTCCTCTTACTTCCTGCCTGTTACTTGGATGTGGTAGTGGATCATGACAAAGCCCCGAGGATTCACACTTCCCTATATTCACACCCTCGAGTAGTTCCAGCCACACTGAATCTGGGCAGGCCAGTGCCTAGCTCTGACCAATAGAATGTTGGTTGAAGTGAAGTTTGGGGACTTCTGCTCTGCTTGCAACCTGAGGTCTGTCCAAGCTGAGAAGTTATCCTCCCTACAGGAGATCATATTCCTGTCAAAGCAAGGAACATCCATCCAACCCACCATCCAGGCCAGAAATGGGGGAGTCACCTCACCTCATCCTCTTATCTGCAGCCAGGCCCTCCCCTCAAATGGCCCATACCCACCCCAGGATTGATCTGTGGGGAACCCTCCTACTGACCTCCCACCTCCCCACCCTACCTGCCCCCACACAAGCCTGAATGTAGCTGTCAGATCCATCTTTCTAGATATAGGTCTGGAGGTCATTGCCCGGTGCTGTTAGGGCAAGTGCCAAGGCCCTGACTTGGCCTCCAGCTCCATACATGATACTCTGTAGTCCCACCTGTGTCTACTCCCTTCTCCGAATACCATGGGGCTCCCGGTTTCTGATGCAAGCTATACCTATTAACACCTCCACGCCTTTGCGCCGGGGCTGACAAACTTCGTCCTCCATGTCGACCCAAAGATATAGTCTGCTTGGGCAGCCATGACAATGCTTGGGCAGCCATGACAATACTATAGACTGGGTGGTTTAATCATCAGTTTGTTTTGCAAGTTCTGGAGGGTGGAAGTCCAAGATCAAGATTCTTCAAGTTCATTCTTTTTTTTTTTTTTAAGATGTTTATTTATTTGTCAGAGAGATAGAGAGAGAGCACACGCAGGCAGAGCGGCCCGCAGAGTCAGAGGGAGAAGCAGGCTCCCCGCCAAGCAGGGAGCCCGATGCAGGACTCAATCGCAGGATCCTGGGATCATGACCTGAGCTGAAGGCAGCCGCTTAACCAACAAACCCATCCAGGCATCCCAAGGTGTTTCATTCTGAGGCTTCTCTTCCTGCCTCAGAGGTGCCCATCACCTTACCGCGTGCTGACCTGCTGTGTGTGCCCAGAGAGAGAGAGAGAGGACCCTAATCCTATTTGATCAGAGTCACAACCTTATGACGGCATTTAACCATGATTACTTCCTTTGAGGTGCCACCTTCAAATACAGCCATATTTGGAGGTTATAGCTTTAATATATTTGAGGGATTGGTAGGGGGGGTGGACCTTTGGTCTATACATTCAGGAGTGGCTGCCTGGAAAACTATGTTCATAAGAATTCTCTGATCCTTCCCAGACTCCACAATAACAAGTACTATGCTTGATTAGTGTGTCTGCCTTGGACTTAGGAAGGAGAGATTGAGTTGGCTCACATACCAGATATTTTCTTCCCTTGTTTTATGTGCTTATCTTTGCCAGCCTCTCTCTTGACTCCAGCTCAATCCCTATCACATGCTAGCCCCTTGACACATTTTCAATGAATGAATCAACAAGTGAGTTATGGTGTCTCAAAGCCCATTTCAGAGGACAATTTCCCTGGAGCTTTACAGAGGCTGTGAGGTAGGGCTGGTGGCTGGAAATTAAAGGCATTCACCCTTCTATCCCCTCACCCTGGGCTGGAGACATTGCACTTGTCTTAGGGACTCAGCCCAGATGCCTGGACTACGGTCTGCTAGGATCCCAGGAGGCTCCTCTGACACTGTCCCCTCGAGCCACTGAGACCTTCGCCTTTCCCACTGCCCCGCCACCCCCCACCCTCTGACTGTTGTGTCTTTGAGAAGCAATTGGTTCTATGGCCTCTAGGCCCAGTAGCAAGGAAGAGCCTGGCCTGGCTTCTGATGGGGGGCAGGGGGGAAGGGGGCTCACATTAACTGGTGCTAGGAGCAGGAAGATGGAGAGCTGGTCTGGGTGTGCGTCTATTGGGGAAAGTGGTGACGCGGTTAAAGCGGAGATGTTCTTGAGTCTCAAATGCTCCTGTTAAAACACAGTTCAGGAAAATGTGAGTGTGCATCTGAGTGGATACGCCTGGGCCTGCTTCTTCCCCTACTAGTTGCCTCTGCCCCCGTGCTCTGCCCCAGGGCCTCTGCCAAGCCCCTGTAGACTGCTCTAGACGGCTGCCCGCCCTGGCCCCACCCCTACCTGGGCCTGCTGTGGTCTGCCCCCCCAACTGGGCCCTAATGCACAGCCAGCCCCATGCCTCGCCCTCTGAGATGTCCTCCTGCTCCTGAGGGGCTTGGGGCCGTGGCAGGGGCAGGACCCTCGGGGCCAGCTATGTGTCGGGAAGGCCGCAGCGGTGACCGTGTCTGGTGGGGGATGGGGGGAAACTGAGTGGGCCTAGGGCTGCATGGGGCGGGGGTTGGCCAGTGTATTCTCCTGTTTGCCTACAACGGAGGTGGGAGCAGGGGCCAAGGGAAGACCAGACCAGAAGGGGTGCTCAGGCCACACCTGACAGCAGAGTCAGCTGCTTTGGGCTTGCAGCCTTGAGAACAGAGCAAGGCTTTCCTGCAGCTGGTTCACTTGGGGTCCTGCCTCCTCACTCACAGACACCGTCTCACATTGTGCCTGTTGGGGGAAAGGGCCCAGCATTCAAACAGGCCTCGCCCCCACTGAGTTTCCCAAGGATGGATGAAGCCTGTGGTCCTTTCCCAAGACCCCGGCAGTCCTTCCCAGGAGAAGCACTGGAAGGGCACTGGCCTTTCCATTTCGACACCATCTTCCTGGAGGTCCCGCCAGTTGAGCCAAGAAGGCCGTTGAGCCCTGGGAGTGGAGTCACAGAGGTGAGGGCGTCCCCAGCACCGCCTGGGGTCTGCGGAAAGTGGCCTCCCTGCCGAGGGCCTGGTGTTCTCCCAAGTACCCTGGAATGTGGCCAGTCTACACTCAGACTCATCCTGTGAGCAGCCCAAGTTCCATGAGAAGAATTCTAGGGGCTTCCCTCTCTACGAGGCTCCTCCTCCCCAGCAACATTGTTGAATGTTTATTGCAGGGTGACATTGAATCTTTTTCCCTCCCTTTCTGCCAGTTAGGTGCTGTCTACAGTGGGCTCCCTGCATGATCTCAGCTCTGCACCTCTCTCCCTCTGGCCTGATTCATACTGAAGTCCCCACTGTCTGCCCTCCTTTGGCCACACTAACTTTCCTGGGCCTGGAGTACCCACCTCTTCCTGACCTCTAGCTTTGGCCCATGCGGTTTCCTTCTCCCCAGCTCTTCACCTGGTGAGAGTCGGCTCATTCTTCAGGTCTTAGTATAAAATGCCCTCTTCCAGGGAAAACCTTCCAGAACTTTGACTGTGAGCTGTGGAACAGCCTAGACAAAAGGGACCTGAGCCAGACATGCCCATCAGAGGCTAAGACCTCATGGTTAAAGCCCAAAGGGAGATGTACAGAGGCCAAACTGGAAAAGGAAAGGAAAAGACAGATTCGGTGACCAATCCAATGAATTTGGAAGTGAAAAATGCAGAGAAGTTGGCAATTCAAAAATGCCCTTTGTTCGCAATCTGTATGATGCTCAGTTTTAGGTATCTGTGTCCTAGGCCATAACTGAATTGGTAGCTTAATTTCAAACTCTTTTATGTGGGTCATGTTCTTCCAGGAAAATGGAGAGTTTCTTACAAAAGGAGTATTTCTTCTCATTGCACATGTATTAGTTTTTACTTCTAGCAGAATTCCAGTTATCTTCTCCATTCTGGACATCTTATTTGTAATGTTTATCTCAAAGAGCTTCTAGCTCCTTATCTGTCTTCTGGGGGAGCCAGAGTGGGAGGTGGGGCAAGGAGGCAAAGCTGTCTTCCCCTAATCTTGTTGTACCTTTTTTTTTTTTTTTAAGATTTTATTTATTTGACAGAGAGAAACACAGCCAGAGAGGGAACGCAAGCAGGGGGAGTGAGAGAGGGAGAAGCAGGCTTCCCACCGAGCAGGGAGCCCGATGTGGGACTCGATCCCGGGTCTCCGGGATCATGACCCTCATGAGCCAAAGGCAGTCACTTAACCAACTGAGCCACCCAGGTGCCCCAATCTTGTTGTATCTTGAGTCCCAGCAGGAGAGAGATGGCAACTCAGTGTTTCCCTGACCGGTCTGTGACTGGAGAGAGTATAACAAACGGATGATGGGTAAGGACGAGGGGAGGACGGAAGGAGAGCCACCAGTGCAGTGAGCTTGGAGAGACAAGGAAAGGAAGTGATTCGAGAATCCAGCGAGGACTGTAGAAGGGGGGCTGCTGTGGCTTCCCATACAGGGACCACCATGCTGCCGCCTCTCCAACCCCCCCAGGCCCTAGAACAATGCACACCCTGCAGCTCTCCTCTCTTGGCCTCCTGCTTCCTGTTGATGCCCACAGTGGGCTCAGGTCATCGGCACCAGAAGGTAAGGAAGCTCCGTGGAGAGAGTTTATCCGGCTCAGCCTCCAGAGACAGGGCAAGGCAGACCAGAAAGAGAAGTAGATCTGGAGGCACAATTGGGACATCCGGAACAGTACCGATACACAGGACAAAGCAACACTAGAATCTGGCCATTGTTTACTGAGCACTAACTGGGGACCTAGAACAAGGAAACGCTGTCAAGCTAAGGCAGCGCTTTGAGTAGACAGGAAAGCGAAAGGAGGTCCTCAGGGACAGGAGCCTGGCACCCAGACCCAGAGGGAAGCAGGCACCCCAGGAAGGCAGAGCAGGAGGAGATGAACTGCAAATTCCCTTTCGGGGTCCTGGTTCCTGTTCTCTGGAAGAGGCCTGGTGGCCTGTATTTGCAAAAGTCCCTTGATTCCACACAATTTCCTCTTTACGCAGCTTGAGGAAGTTTCCACTTTTTTAAGATTTTATTTTTTGGTTAGAGCACGTGAGCCCAAGAAGGAGGAGTGGTGGGCAGAGGCAGAAGGAAGAGCAGGCTTTCTGCAGAGCTGGGAGTCCCACATGAGGCTTGATCCCAGCACTCTGGGATCATGGCCTGAGCCGAAGGCAGAGACTTAACCGACTGAGCCACCCAGGCCCTGGGAGGTTTTAGTTTCTGACAACCAAAGAACTTTGGAGAAACTTTATTTGAAATAAAGGTACCTTGACCACACTTCATTTCATTTCATCCACATAACAACCCCCATTTTAAAGATGAGACTATTGAAGGTCCCAATAAGATTAGATCATCTTCACTGAGGGAGCTGGGACTCACACTTGAGTCGGCCTGACTCCACACTTTGGAATTTTCTAGGACTCTACAAGCTGGCAAAGCTGGCCAAAAGCAATTTCCAAAACCAGAAGGGAACTCCACCCTTGACCAAAGCACCCCTGTGAGGAAGCTGGCCTCAGTGACTCAGCTGGCCAGGGAAAGCACATTGGGGTTCCGCTGAGGAGCTGGAAGGCATGGCCACCCAGCACCTAAATGTTTGACATGGTTGCGAAAGGGACCAAGCCTAGATTTGTCAAACTATAGCCAAGTTTTTTGTTTGTTTTAAGAACTCCTGGGAAAGCAATGTATTTCCAAATGCTGGAATTCCTTAAATACCAAGGACAGAGTTGACTGCACATGAGAGTACCCCCTAACACATCCCCAACATTCCCAAGTATCTGGTACCCCAGCCCCAGAGGTAGCCTGAGTTGTTAGAGGAGGAGGGCCTGCTCACCTCGGGCCCCTCCGGGGGCCCAGGGCAGGGCTCTCAGGCCTCCCCCCATCTCATTCCATCCGGAGGCTCACACCCTGTCAGCTTCCCACCTCAGAGCAGGAAGGTGAGGTGAGGTAATGTCTCCACTAACCCAGGGTGGCCAGGAGATGAAAAGAATCTCAGAAATGCTATGTTTAATTTAAAGCAGACCCAGCCCGCCTTAGCCAGGCTGCTAATTTCACTCAGAATAACCAGTTTGTTTTTCTTGGACATTCCAGGAACTAACTGGCCACCCCCTGTTAAGTCCCAACAGGAATGTAGGGGGGAGCCCTTGCTGGGGCACATGCTGCCTGCAGTTCTGCCCTTTTGTGGTCTCTGGGTCTCTCTGGGGACAGGGGGGGCTCCTGCTTCAGAGGGGACTGCTCTCCCTTTGCCCCCTATGGCTCCTTTACGCCTTGCACCTAGTGTGTATCCAGAATTCTAGGGGTAAAAGGTTGTCATATCGATACTAATAGCAACATGCTCACACAACGTCATCTGTTTCTCAAGAGCTCTCTATGTGCTCTACTGAACACTTCCTAGGTACTATCTAGTCAAATCCCTACAACATCCCTTAAGTTGTATAGCAATTTCTATTGCTCTCTTTTCATACGTGGTGAAGCTGAGGCTAAGGGAATTTGCGGAACTTGTCCCAAGTCACCCAGCTAGGATCGGAGGGGGTCCTCCCCTCACAAGCTCGGGGGCCAAAGCCCAGGCTCCTCTCAGCCGCACATCCAGACCAGCCCCTCCCTCCAGAAGCCTAAGGAGCTTCAGGTGTTGTGCTTCAGGCAAGTGCCCTTGTTGGCCACACAGGTCTGTGCAGGGAGTGTTCTGGTGATACCGAAGGGACTGCTGGTGGGAGGCAGTGCTGTAATCATAAGCCATCCTTATAGTTGCTGACATCCCCACTTTGCTTCGGGTTGAGTTGGGGCTTCCAATCCTTGTGAGTGTTGCTGCTCCGGGGATTTGTTGGACTCCTGACCTGTGACTATCAAGTCTGGGCTCAAAGCAGAACCAAGCAGCCAGTGTGGTGACAAGACAGGCTCCCTGGCTCTGGGCCGCGCCTGTGACCTGGACAGCCCTTCCCTGCCCCAGCCTTGGCTCCAGCTGGCTGAAATAGTAAACGGAGTGGGGGAGGGGTCCCCGGCTCAGGTTCCCTTCTGTCCCTCTCATGCTCCCATGTTGCTTGGCGGCAGATTTGTGCAGCTAGGCCTTGGCTCCGGGAGTCGGTGCAAGGGAGGTTGCAGGAGGAGGGGTACTGGAGAGCGGCTGGGCTTCCCGGGAAGCTTCCAGGACCTGGAGGAGGAGAAAAGAATGGGTGGGGCCTGAGGGGAACCCGCAACTGGGTGGCCCAGATGGGTTTATTCTCAGGCACTAAGGCTGGTTCCAGAGCCATTTCCGGGAACCTGGCCTTCTCCTCTCGCCAGGAGGCACAACAGATGGCACACTCTGGACACCAGCAGCCCAACCTTACAACACATTCTCTCCTTTCGGGCTTCAAAGGAGAGGTTACAGTGTTCCTGTGATCCACTGCCCCCAGGCCTTCTCTCTGCCCCCCCCCCCCCCCCCCCCCCCCCCCCCCCCCCCCCCGTGTCCTCTGCTCCCCGAAGATGGAGGCCAGGGAGGGGCTGATAAGAGGCAGGGAGGGGCTGATAAGAGGCGGCTCCCGGGAGCCGCTGGCTCAGGGCACAATGGGCTTAGTGTGGGTGGCCTGGCCTGTTGCTTTTCCTCTCTGCTCCCAGTAGAGGTTTCCATGGCACCCAGACACTGACTTGGCCACAAGTGCCAGTACGTGGGAATCCTTGAGCCCCAGCCTCCTCCCGGGGCCGCAAATACTTCGCAATACCCCCTAGTGCTGTGCCCCGGGGCCTCCCAAGCCCACAGCGCCCCCTCCACTCAGGAAAGGGCAGAGGGTTGGGGCTTTTCCGGTCACTGTGCGAGGGCCCCGCTTAGGCCTACATCCTTTATTCGTTCATCTGGGGGCAGGGGCAAACGGGTGACACATTTTCCCTAAGCTGCGCCCGCAGACCAACTCTCCCTCCACAACACAGCTGTGGGACTGATGCGTGCTGGGGCTAAGTCTGGAGAGATAAGAGAGGCACTTGGTAACATACCAAGTCAGGAGGACACGTAGCTCTTTAAATAAAGAAGCACTGTAGCTAGTTGACCTAGTTAACCCTTAACCCAAGGCCCCAATGACAGATGTCATCCTCAGTGTACAGACAAGATGCTTTTGACCTGGGGGTTCTCAGAAGGCTCCGTTGAGAAGCTGGCAGGGGGTTGGGGGGTGGGGGTGGGAAAGACACAGGAGGTAGAGTGGCCCTGGTAGAGGCCCATTTTGCAGATGAAGAAACTAAGGCTCAGCTAGGTAATACTAGATCTGGCCTTACCTCTGTGCAAAACTTTTTTTCTTTGGAGACACTGAGTGTCAGGTAAGCAATTCTCCAGGAGGACAGAAGTCCGTGAATGTGGAATGTGGAGACCAGGACGTGGACCCGGAGGGAAGGACCTGTGCCGGACACGCCTGACCCCAGGCATCATCCTTTCTTCCTACCCTGTGGCAGGTCTATTGCCCGGAAAACAGACTCTGAGGTGGAGACTAGAGCAGAAAGTTTATGGTGGTGGGCCCCTGGGCTCGTGTCCGTGGGGGTGAAGGGAGAAGGGGGAGCCGGCAGGGGAGGAAATCAGGTAGCAGAACGGCCTCCACAGAAGCTCCAAGGAGCCCCATGAGGAGCTCTGGAACTACTTTGTCCTCAGGTGAGACAAAAGGGCTGCCACTGGAGAAAATTGCCCCCTGGAGGAGGGTCTGGGGGGCACCACACACAGTCCCCATGGGACCACTGTCTCCACCAAGTGCCACTTGCCTCTGAGTTTTAGAGGTCACATTCCTGAGAGGGAGAATGTGACTGACCTAATTCATTTTTCAGAGCCAGACTATACAGGTCGAAGGTCACTGACCAGCCCAGGGACTGACTGTGTCTGTGTGGGCCATGCAAGAGGCTCAAAGCTAGAATTTTGTTCTTTCTTTTCTTTCTTTCTTCTTTCCTCTTCCTTCCTTTCTTCCTTCTCCCTTCCTTCCTCCCTCCCTTCCTTCCTTCCTTCCTTCCCTCCTTCCCTCCTTCTCTCCTTCCTTTCGTTCCCCTTCCTTCCTTCCTTCCCTCCTTCCTTTTATTCCCCTTCCTTCCTTCCCTCCTTCCTTCCCTACTTCCTTTCGTCTCCATCCCTCCCTCCCTCCCTCCCTCCCTCCCTCTCTTCCCCCCTCCCTCCCTTCCCTGGTCCTTCCTTCCTTCGTTCCTTCCTTTCCCTCTCCTTCTTCTTCTATGAGCATATATAACTTTTGTAACCAGGAAAAAAAAATTACGTATAAATTGTAAAACATTATGATGTTTACCTGTCCATTTATACAGCTGTATGTTATGAGGAAAGAAGGTGAGAGATGATGACTGCTTGATGCAGAAGAGGACTGGGGGACCAACAATAACAGACATGTCTGGCGACAGGCAAATCCATCATTGCTAACACCCGAAAGACCTATTCTCACTCTCGGCAACAGGAATAAATGTCACAGACGCAATATGGAGAATGATGCTAGACACAAGAGAGAACATCCTGTATGATTGCATCCATATGAGATTCAAAAACAGGCAAAACTAATCTACAGTGACTGATATCAGAATGGTGGTTACCTTAGAGGAGGAATTTACTTAGGAGCAAGCAGAGGGAAACTTCTGGGGTGATAGAAATATTTCGTGTGCTGATCTGAGTGGTGCTAAGCTGGGGGTTATATATATGAAAGATCATTAAGCCATACTCTGAAGATGTGTGCTCTTTATTATATGGGTAACACACACACACACACACACACACACACACACACACACACATTTTTAAGGAAGAGAAAACAAGAACTTTACTCCTAAAGTTACTTGCATTTCAGTGGGGATCTAGGCCAATTAAGACATTGGCTCTAATGATAGAATTTTATGTTTTTCTAGAAGGGAGATTTGAAGGGAGCCTGGAAGACACCTTTTAGGCTACGGGTTTCCATTTTTGTCAGCTGTCTAAATTCTGCCTCTGATTCTCCTGGTTCCCAGACCACTAGTATCCTGCCCTCATGCTAGGGGACTATTTTTAGAAATTATTCAAGAAGAACTTCCTTTTGACTCAGCACAACTCCTATTGCATGCTGGCAGAAAGGGATCCTGGCTGAGCCCAGGTTCCTTAGGGTCCTGTGCAGCCCCAGGTTTTCTTATTTCTGAAGACTCCTGCCCAGGAGTGATCGACATGTTAAGCACAGCCCTCACTATTACATATTTATGTACACACACACACACACACACACACACTCACACTCACACTCACATATGTGTATGTGTATATTTTTATTGTAAAATATTTTTTTAATATTTTATTTTTTAAGTAAACTCTACACCCAATGTGGGGCTCAAACATACAACCCTGAGATCAAGAGTCGTGTGTTCTACCAACTGAGCCAGCCAGGTCAGTTGGCTCTGATAAATCTGCTTTTAAAAATAATAAGGATATAAGGAACTCATGTTACTTGTTGGCAGTCTTCATGCATTCCTCAAGAATTCTTGCAAATGGGCCAATGTTACTTCAATTCATTTTTCAAGTGTGAAATGATGATAAATAGTAAATTACCAATTAATGAAGGTGACATAATGTACGCATTTAATTAAACATGAGTCATTTTGATTATGTGGTTTTTCTCTGCATATTTTTCATTAACTGTATTTCTTCCCTAGAACTCAGACTTCTCCTGTGAGGATAGTGTCCAGTTGATAAACTAGATCTGCCTGGGAAATCCCCTTTTGGGCCAAGTGGGAGGGCTTGGCCAGCCTGGTAGAGGTCCCACTAGCTCTGCTGTGAGGACAGGTTGTGCGTTGTGGGCAACAAGTGCAGGATGGTCTTGGAGAAGAGTCAGCCATTTCCCAGGCATTGGTGAATGTCATCCCTCCCGGCCTGTGGTGTTGAGGACAAAGCAAAGTTCGGCAGATCCCTGGCCTCATGGTGCCCTATTGAGTCTGACCACAGAAAGTGTCTGATGAGTCGTGTGGGTCCTCTCACATGGTAGCTCTTGATGAACGGACGTGAAAAGATGTCCAAGGCAGAGTCAAGGGAAAGGAAATTTTATGCAGCACAAAAAGTAACAGCCTCTCAGTGTGTGTGTGTGTGTGTGTGTGTGTGTGTGTGTGTACATAAGCATGGACAAAATCTGGAAGAATGTGCCAAGGACTGGAAACTGCTTATTTTTGGAAAGCATAACTGTAGGGGAACTCTCACTTTTGGAATCACTCATCTGTGTAATGTTTGAATTTTTACACCCATCCTCGATTTATGTGATGGATAAGTCCGGAAATGTGTCACTTCATTGAAAATTCTTACCTCAAACCTGCAAAATAAAGCTTCTCATAAAGAAAGAAAACACTGGTGATACGTTCCAGTACATTGAAAGCGTCATGCCAGAAACGTCCTTTTTTGGGTCAGTCATTAAATATCAACAGTAAACAACCTGTATAAATGCATGTTAATGATTATTCAAGAAATAAACGTCACCTGACAAATGCTGGTGAAGCTGGAGGTGGTGGTTTGGGCCTATAGCCGTCAGACCCATCTTTCTCCAAAACAGAGGATCATAGGGGAAGAGAGGGAAAGAGTGAAACAAGACAGAATCAGAGAGGGAGACAAACTGTAAGAGAGTCCTAATCATAGGAAACAAACAAGGTTGTTGGAGAGGAGGTGGTGGAGGTGGGTGACGGGCATTAAGGAGGGCACGTGATACAGTGAGCACTGGGTGTGATATGAGACTGATGAATCCCTGACCTCTACCTTTGAAACTAGAAATACATTATATGTTAATTAATTGAATTTAAATTTAAAAAATCTGTGTTTCTCCTTTTTCTCCATTTTAGAGAAACTTGCTTCCAAAATATTTGTCAGGGGTAATATTTGAATCTTTGCCCTTTTTAAAATTTTGTGGCTCTGCTGTTTAATAAGGTGAAATTTGATAGAAAAGTGATACTGGAGACCATTCCTCTAAGGGCTGGCAAATTTTTGATGAAAAAGTTCTGCTGCTTGTTCATCCAGGACCTCCTGCAAATATCAACTGGTCTCTTCTCATCATGATATCTCTACAAGGTAAGCCCTTGGGAATATACATGTCACAAAGTGTCTTCTCAGACTACCAGCAGGACGCAGCCTCCAGGCTAACTGGGAGCCACCGCAGGATGAGAGGACACTTTCTGTCCTGCTCTGAGTGTCCATGGTGAGTTTCTGAACCAGGGGATCAGGGAGAGGCCCTGAAAACGAGAGGCAGGCAGTGTATTCCCAAACAAGCTCTATATATCTTAAAGGAATTGATTTCTTTAGTCATTTTTTAAAAAGATTTTATTTATTTATTTGACAGAGAGAAACACAGCTAGAGAGGGAACACAAGCAGAGGGACTGAGAGAGGGAAAAGCAGGCTTCCCGCCGAGTAGGAAGCCTGATGCGGGGCTCAATCCTGGGTCTCCAGGATTATGACCTGAGCTGAAGGCAGTCACCCAACCAACTGAGCCACCCAGACGCCCCTTCTTTAGTCATTTTTTTCTACAATATGTACAAATGAATCCTAAGTAAGTTGATTAATCAGAAAAAAGTCCTAGAAATGGAATTTTCAAAAGAGAGGCTCAGGCTGCGGGGGCCCAAGCTGTTATTGGTTAATTTGCTGATTCATTCGCTCGGCATTGGCTGCCCCTAAACAGAGGTTTCGGGGAGACTGAGGAGTAAGTAGAGGGATATCTATGACCGTATGACATATGACAAGCTGTATATAACTATAAAGAACGCACAGTTAGTGTGGTGTTTCTCAAACTCTGAAGACCGTTCTCATTTTTTGCCATATCTGAATATCACACGTACTATCATTTATTTAATATTTTTATTCAGAGCAACTGATTTTTCCCTCCAATAAATTTGTTTCTAAGAGAATGTATGTATCTATTATGGACTGAAGGCTTTGCGTCCTTCCAAAATTCTTACGTTGCTGATAGGAGGTGGGGCATTTAGGAGGTGATTAGATCATGAGGATAGACCCCTCATGAACAGGACTGGTGCTCCCGTAAAAGGGACCCCAGAGAGCTCTCCTCTTTTTTCACCTCAAGAGGCTAGGATGAGAGGTGGGCAGTCTGCAGCCAAGAAGAAGTCTCCCACCAGAGCCTGACCATGCCAGTACCCTGACCTCGGACTTCTAGCCCCCAGAACTGTGAGAAATAAATGTTTGTTGTTGATAAGCCAGCCAGTTGACAATTTTTTTTTAAGATTTTATTTATTTATTTGACAGAGAGAGAGATCACAAGTAGGCAGAGAGGCAGGCAGAGAGAGAAGAGGAAGCAGGCTCCCCGCTGAACAGAGAGCTGGATGTGGCCTCGATCCCAGGATCCTGAGGTCATGACTGAGCGAAGGCAAAGCCTTTAACCCACTGAGCCACCCAGGCGCCCAAGAATGTTTTGTTATACCAGCCCAAGTGACACACTATCACTGCAAAATTATGGATTGTGATAGTCACGATTTTTTCCAATACACTTTACAATAAATATAAACTATCAAACTATTCACATGTTTTAAAAGCCTGTCTGCATGTCACCTCAAGGCGTCTTGTGTAGCAGCTGTGTGGGGGGAAACATCAGCTTTGTAGAGGAGATCCGACATGCATATATGCCTCAATAACTATAATCTAAAGCAGGGCTGAGCCTATGGGTGGGAGGCCAGTGCGGTCCCTCATGCCCTGTAGTCTGGGACTTTGTGTTCATTGTCTTGAAGTTTTTAATTACTTTTTTAATTAAGGCATAATTGACATATAACATGATATTAGTTTCAGGTATATAACATAATGATGCGGTATTTGCATATATTGAGAAATGATCATGACAATAAGTCCAGTTAATATCTGTCGCCATGCAGAGCTACAGAATGAAAACCTATTCTCGGGGCACCTGGGTGGCTCCGTCATTAAGGGTCTGCCTTGGGCTCAGGTCATGATGCCAGGGTCCTGGGATCGAGCCCCATATCGGGCTCCCTGCTCTGCAGGAAGCCTGCTTCTCCCTCTCCCACTGCCCCTGCTTGTGTTCTCTCTCTCACAGTCTCTCCCTCTGTCAAATAAGTGAATAAAAATCTTTAAAAATTGAGAAAAAAGATCTACTGTCTTAGCAGCTTTCAAATATGGAATACGGCATTATTAATTGTCACCACCCTTTACATCACACCTCCATAACTTGTTTATTTTGTGACTGGAACTTTGTACCTTTGACCCATCTCCACCCCCGCTCCCCGGCCTCTGGCGAATGCCCCTCTGTCCTCTGCGGCTGTGAACTCAGTTTTGTGGCGGTGTTGTTTTCGGATTCCACGGATCAGTGAGATCATGTAATATTTGTCTTTCTATGTCTTATTTCACTTAGCATAATGCCTTCAAAGTTTATCCGTGTTCTCAGAAATTTCTTCCTTTTGTAATAGCTGGATAATCTTCAGTTGTGTACAGGGGCACCTGGGTGGCTCAGGTTCTTAAGCAATAGCCTTTGACTCAGGTCCTGATCCCAGGGTCCTGGGATCGAGCCCCACATGGGGCTCCTTGCTCAGTGGGGAGACTGCTTCTCCCTCTCCTCCCTGCTCTTGCTCTCTCTCTCGCTGTCTCTCTCTTAAATACATAAAATCTTTAAAAAAAAGATTATAAAAATATATTCAGTTTTATATATATACCACATTTTTTTATCCATTCATCCATTAATTGATACTTAGCTTCTTTCCATATTTTGGCCGTTGTAAATAATGCTGCAGTAGACCTCGGGGTGCATGAGGCTTGAATGAATGTATCCCTGAGCTGGTATTGTGTACGTGAGGTCCAATAAGATGGTGAAACACGAGCTGGTGGCCTTGAAGCACTATCCTATCTTCTGCCATCTCCTCAGGATGTGGTCTTTGCTGCCCGGCCTCCTTCCTCCTGGTGTCCTCCTCTCTCCCAGTTTCCCCTCCCTGCCCTGGTCCCACAGCCACTGCCACTCCCTCCCTGGGTGAAGGGACCCGGGCACGGGGGCCCTGCTCTGTCTCAGGACATGGCTTCTCTGCCCTGGGCTGGTGGCATGGCACCCTCAGCAGAGGCGACGCTCTTGCCCTCTCCTAATGCAGGTACCTAGAGTCGCCCGGTGTGCAGGTTGCAATCCCCTGGGGGCTTGCCTACCCGTGGGAGCGGGGTGGGGGGGGGAGCCAGGCTCAGCATGCCAGTCCTGCTGCTTCCCGTGGGAAGGGAAAGCCCATAGCCCATGATGCACGAGCACAGAGCTGTGCAGGGCACAGGTGGCCTTGAGCCGGTGAGGGTGCCGCCACACCTCCTTGCCTGAGGGAACGCAACTAAATAGGAAACCAAAAAACACCATGAAAGGACAAGAGAGAGGTTTGGGAAGAAAGGAAAAAGCTTTATATTTTCGTACGTTGAATGGCAGCTTTTCTTCTTTTTTGAACAGGGGCCTTGTATTTTCTTTTCTTTTCTTTTCTTTTTTTTTGAGCCCCGACATTAGGTAGCTGACCCTGGCCCAAAGCAGCCCCTGGGAAGTGTCACTGGGGCCAGGCAAGTACAGTTTCTAGAAGGCACCCGAAAATGTTACCTGGTGGCCTGGTGCTCCCTGGGACTGCTGCACTGGGCCTGGGAGTCAGATGGGATTAGGTCTGCAGGCCTGGGGGCAGGCCCACCTTGAGGAAAGGAACTGAGGTGGGAGCTCAGGGTCTGCCCTGGGAAATGCAAAGCCGTGGAGCCCAGGTAGGGGACCAGGAACTGTGGAAGATGGCCCAGGAAGTGCGCAAGTTCTGGGCAACTGATGCAGGAAACTGGACTTGGTCTGTGGCCCACAGGAAGACCCTGACAGTTTCTGTCTCAGAAAGCAACAGGTGTGGGAGACAATGGTGGTGGTGTTGTGGGGAGAGGTCCAGGAAGGGGCAAAATCATATAAGTAACAAGTAACACTTTCCTATTTGAATCATGAAACGCCAGGAACCGAACAGCTGCAGGATGTAATTCTAGGAGGAAAGAGTGAGACTCAGGCAGGGTGGGCTGCGGGGAGAGGTCTGAGCAGGGAAGAGGCCAGACGTGTGTTACTCAGGCCAAGAAAGAAGGATCCATGGCAGTCATCTCCAAACTATTTGGATCATATACTCTTGAGATATTTTTGAGCAAACTCCCTAATATTTGTACCTTTATTTATGCATAAATCATGCACTTGCACAATTCTATTATGGTTGTTATAAAACAAGCAAAAACAAAACTCTTAAAGGGTAACTAGGGGCGCTTGGGTGGCTCAGTGGTTAAGCATCCGCCTTCAGCTCAGGTCATGATCCCAGAGTCCCAGGATTGAGCCCCGCATCAGACTCCCTGCTCTGCAGGAAGCTGCTTCTCCCTCTCTTACTGCCCCTGCTTGTGTTCCCTCTCTAGCTGTGTTCCTCTTTGCCAAATAAGTAAATAAAATCTTAAAAAAAAAAAAAAAAAGGATAACTAAAAGTGAGGATAAAAGAAAGTTCTAACAACTTCTTCCTGCCCCGTAGTGGACTGCTATCTCGCGTACACTAGATGTTAGGCCGAAATGGGGGCCAAGCTTCTGGGCAGTTTGTGCTTTCTGTATGCATGAAGGTGGCTGTGTGGCAAGCCATGGAGATGAGTTGAGGGGTGAGTGTCATGGAAGAATGTGGAAGGGGAGCTTCAGGGGCTCCTCACAACACCCTGTGGACAGGAGCTATTCTGTTACTTCTCGGTTACTACAAGATGCTGGGAAGTCCTGTAAGTCGCCTGAGGTCCCAGCTTGGTTAGGATGTGGACCCAGGTTTGGCTGACTGCAGAGCCTCTGTCCGACCCACCAGGCCACTCGGCCTTCCCTACTTAACTTTGGGTCCGACCTGTTTTTCTGGAGGAGCAAGTTGCTGGGGTTGAACTTGGTTGTCAGAGCAGGGCCGGTCATTGCAGACGGGGTCCTGGAGGACACTCTGACAACATCCTGTTCACAAGGGCCGAGGACATCCACCTGCAAGCCGTGACCTCCACCTCGGGGCTTCATCCTTGGGTGCGCTGGAAGCTGAGGGCCATTGGACAACAGATTCTATCCCCCTTCCCTTTAGGTGGACAACTCTGAGGTGTGTTCCCAGCATTCTTCCACGGGTGCCCCACCTGAGCCTCGGGTGCTCTTAGAGGTGACCTACTAGTAATAGGAGGGATTAGACATCCAAGTAGAGAGGTGAGGTTGTAAATTACAGAGAGAAATTTAAAGTTTACAGTCAAGATCTAGGTTGAAGAGCTAACTTTGGGAGTCACTCAGTCCTTGAGATTTGGTGAGGTTGGCAAACAGTGACAGGAAAGGTCCAAAGCCTGAACCTCGGGGAATTCCCAGTGATCAAGGTCAGAGGGATGTGAGAAGAAATGGCTAGTATGGTGTCAGGAAGGCAAAGTGATCTACTCCACCAGAGATGCTGTTGATGGGTTTAACAAGGTGGGTAATGGTGGAAATGAGGCCATGATTGGGCTAAGGTAGACATGGTTGCATCAGAGATTGCATATCTCAACTGGAAGAAGAGTTATTGGAGTCTGTGGAAGAGAAGAGGTGAGCTGGAGAAACAGGTGTAGTGGCTGGAGCGTAGGACATGAGAAACTGACACGATGGAAGGCTCTCTAGTCAGTGGTAGTGATGGGTTCTAGGGTCTATGGAAGTGAGTGCTTGAGGAGGAGGTGACAAGGTCACTGGTCTCCACGAGTAGGTCACAGATTTGGAGGCTGGGTGCTATAGACTAAATGGTTGTGTTCCTCCCCCCAACTTGTATGTTGAATCCGACTCCCTGATGTGATGATGTTTGGAAGACAGGCCTTTGGGAGGTGATTAGATGAGGATGGGTCCCCCATGAATGGGATTATTGTCCTTAAAAAGAGACTCCAGAGAGACCCTTGTCCCTTCTGCCATACGAGGACTCGTGGAGAAGAAGTGGTATATGAACCAGGAGGTAGGTCTTTACTAGACACCCAGTGTGCCTTGATCTTAAACTTGCCAGCCTCAGAACTCTGAGAAATACATTTCTGTCTTTTAGCTGCCCAGTCTCTGGAAATCTGTTATAGCAGCCTGAGTGGACTAAGACACTGGGGCTTGGGGAAGACCTGTGTAGACACTGAAATCACCGAGACATAAAGCTGGAAATAAAACTGCTGAAGAGCGTGAGAGGGAATCAAAGTCCTTAGGGAATAAAAGGAAGTGGGGTCAGCAGGTGCCTGCAGCTAGGAGGCCTCCAGGAGGATAGCCTGATGAGATTCCAAGGGGCAGTCAGCCAGCCCACTGGTTTTTCAAGAGGGAAGCAGGAAAAATGGTTTGGAAGTAGCAATGAAGAGCAAATGTGATATTGATACTCCCCAGGGCCTGAATCTGAGCTAGAAAAGGGGGCAGCCCTGCCCCAGAGTCTGCCAGGGAAAGAACCCCTCTCATTCAGTTTCCCACATCATTGCCACTTCACCTAAGAGGTTCGAGATCCAATACTTTCGGAACCCACATGTGAGGCTGACCTTGAAAATTTTACCCCAAATCAATTATCCATCTCTACATAATACTGGGACAATTTTTCTCCTCCGTTTCCCCAGTAGGTATATATTTGTCATCTCCAGAGCTTGTATTTGAAAATGACCTTTAAAGTCCTTGTTTACAAAAACATGCAATTCTTTTCCTTGTGAGGTCATATCCCCAGAGAGACTTACTAAATCTGTGTTTAAATTTCTTTGCCTATTTTTTCCACCAGTGTCATTGGGTGACCTTTTTGAACATAGAAGTTAGCACTGATTGAGGTCAATTGGGGCTAAGGCATCTTCCCCAGACAGTTGTCATTATTTAAAAAGAGTAATGAAGGGAGGAAGGAAGGAAGGAAGGAAGGAAGGAAGGTGGGAGGGAGGGAAGGAGGAAGGAAGGAAGATGGGAAGGAAGAATGGGGAGGGAGGCAGGACAAAAAAAGAAAAAGAGAGAGAGAAAGGAATGGGGGGAACAAAAGAAGGGGCAGGGATGAAGGAAGGACACAAGCAAGCATACAAACAAGAAGGCTAAGAATCCCATGTAAGAATAAGTATAATTAATCATTAATGAGGGATAATTTTCAGGAACCACCCCCTCATCCTTGCCTGATATTCCACCATCTCTGGTGCTCATCTTTATAGTCCTAGTGTCTGGAACAGTGTCAATAAACAAACATTTGTGGGATGAATGGCCGTTGTTCCAAGCCCTAGCAAAGATGCCTCCATGGCTCTTGGGACCTTGGGCCTCCAGTCCTAAGTAACACATCAGCCCCCACAACCAGCCTGGGCCCTTCCTCTGGTCCCCCACAGAGCTCCAGTTTGCTTCTTTTCTCCTGCAACATGTATGTTTGGCTGCACTTTGGCTTTTATTAAATGCAACTCTACTGCAAATCGATTAAATAACGTAATCTCGTGCCAGGCACACCCCAGCACTGAAGCCTGCTGGGCAGGGGGCCAGATTTGGAGCAAGTTTGCTTTAGAGGTGAGATAGTCACTGCTAGATGCACCAACTCCAGAACGTTGGACTCCGGGTAGTTTCCGTCTCCAGTGGTAGAGTTTGGAAGTCATATGAACAGGGAATGAGAAGAAGCAGGAGCTGTAATAGGAGTGTGTAAATAAAACACAGAAGAGGGAGATGAGGGGAGCTGGGTCTGGCCAGGAGGATGAGAAAATTTCATGTGTCGTCACTCTTATACCCCCCCTACACCCATCTGCTTCTAGCAAGCCATCATGTGGACTAGACTTGGCCTTGAGAGTTCTGCTGTGTGCATTTGATAATATGTAATGTGTTCTTAGAGCACAGCACACTGAGGTGGTTGTTATTGAGGAAACACATGGCTCACTGTGCAGCTCCCTGTGTGGTCAGGGAATCTGGTTCGGTTCCTCCCAGCACGGTCTCCACCTTGGCGACCCACGGCTCTGATGGAGGATCAGCCCTCACAAACCATCCCCCTGGCTGTTGAGCCTATGACAGAATCCTCATTAAATGACTCACTCCTTATGAGCTCCAGGGAGATGAAAAGCCCTCAGAACAAGACTCTGCAGGCACCTTTGAGGAGTGAGACATCAGTCAATGGTGGTGTGGACAGCGGGTGCCAGCATAAACCACGTGAGCATAAACAAGATACAGCAGAAACGCCAGCATCCAATGCTACAGTCGCTGCACCCTGAACCTGATCCCTACGAGGTCTGATCATATCCAAAGGGGCTCTCCACCAACCCGGTCTTATCACTCCCTTAGCACAACACTTCTGTACTTTGTAGAGCTTGCTGGAACAGATCCTTGGCCCCCGCCTCCAGAGATTCTGTTTCAGTAGCTTTGGGTGGGGAGAGGCACAATCTTCACTTTGAACAAGCCTCCAGAAGCTGCATAGGATGGGGTTCCGGACATGTTACCCCAAAGCATGGCCCCTTGGCATAACTGAACCTCTGAAGCTGAAGGAGTTTGAGAAAACAACAGATGGATGGCTCAATGGTCATTTCAATGAGAACTGCCAAGAGGATTATCAGAAAATAATGTTTGTGTTTGATCCAGATCTGAAGACGTGTGGTTGGACATGCATATCAGTTTATTTGCAAATATGGAAAAGACTCCTTCCGTGGGGATCATTGTGAGGATCGCAGTCGCAGCTAGTGAGTGTAGCACTGGAGCCAAAATCTGGCTTCTCAGACTCGCAGAACAGTGCACTTACCAGTAATGACCAGGACACTGATTCTGGTGGAAGACGCACTTCCTGGGTCCGGGCACCATCCTCACTGCACCACAGACGGTGCTCCATTTAAACCTCCCAACACCCCAGGAGGGAGACATCATTACTGCCCCTGAGGAAGGCCAAGCTAAGCAATGAAGTAACTTGACCAAAGGACCAAGGTTGCAGAGCTGGAGGTTGAGCCTGGGTTTGCTTACAATAAGGCTGCTTCTGCCTCATAAACTGTGGGACTCCCCCTACCCAGTGCCTCTTAGGAAATCATCAGATTGGCTGCAGCCCAGATAAGGCTGGGTGTCAGCAAGGGGACTTGGGGAGGAGGACCAGTTCTGCTACCCTGCACTCTGGGGGCTTAGGCAAGCCCCCTACCCTGTCTGGACCTGTTTCCTCATCTCTAAAGTGGTGTCTAAGGCCCTCCCAGGGCCAACATATCCAGATTCTATCACTTTTCCATTTTTCAAGTGGGGTTCCAGAAGTTTCTCACACTGCCAGGATTCCAGTCATAAACCAGGTCCTAGCAGACTACCTAGATGCCTGTAATTCTCTTAGGCTTAGAAAGAAAAGGACCCTATGGAATATCAACAGGGACAGCAAGGCCTCAGAAATAGGGAGTACCAGGTGAACTGCTGGCTGAAACCAGGCCGGTACACCAGTCCCGCCGGCTGTGTCTTCTCTCTGGCTTTTATTTTTTTTATACATGAGATAAGAGAGATGATTTAAGGTGGAACCAGATGTGTTGCACATGTAACTACTTTTTGTCAACACAGATGTCTTTTTTTTTTTTAAGATTTTATTTATTTATTTGACAGAGAGAAACACAGCTAGAGAGGGAACACAAGCAGGGAGAGTGGGAGAGGGAGAAGCAGGCTTCCCGCCAAGCAGGAAGCCTGATGTGGGGCTCGATCCTGGAACTCCAGGATCATGACCTGAGCTGAAGGCAGATGCTCAACAACTGAGCCACCCAGGTGCCCCAACCATTAACACTTTATTCCACTTATTTTATTGCATATCTATCCACGGAGTCATTCATTTCTCCATCTTATTTTTTATATATTTCAAAGTAGATTACAGACATCTGTATACTTTGTCCTAAATATTCAAGTATGCATAGCATTACCTGAAGTTCAATATTCGATACATTTTCTTTGATATAAAATTTATATCCAACAAAAAGGCACACATTTCAAGCATACAATAGCCGATTTTTGACAAGTTCATTAAACTGTGTAATGTAACCCCCCATTAAGATATAGAACATTTCCCTCACCTCAGAAAGTTCTCTATGCTCCTTCCCATCATAGATTCCCACCCCCACCTTCAAAGGATAGTTTTGCCCAGAAAAGGCTTTTAAATTAGCTTCATTGAGGTAACGTTTATATACAACACAGCAGCAACTTAAAGTATACAGCTGGTTGGATTTTGACACATGTATATTGTTGTGTAACCACGACCATAATCATGATATAACATATTTCCATCCCCTCAAAAGTTCCTTCATGCTTCTCTGGAGCCAATCACAATTCCCCTGCTTGGTCCCTGGAAAGCACAGATCTGCTTTCTATCACCATAGTTTTGTCTTCTCTAGAATGTAACATAAATATTATCCTACAGTATGTAGGCTTTTGTGGTTAGTTTCTTTCACTTAGCATCACGCTTTCCGATGTGTGCGTTTCAAACGTTCATTGTTTTCTTATTGCCGAGTAACGTTCCATTGCATTAATGTACCACAATTTGCTTATCTGCTCACTTACTGATGGACATTTGGGTTGTTTCTGGTTTCTAGGACTGAAACCCCGGATGCAATATAGAGGCGGCATGGAGTAAGATTTGGAGATTCAAAGGAAGCACTAATCTCTGTGTTAACCCTTATCTTGTTTGGGGGGGAGATATCTAGACCAGAAATGAGCAAATTTATTCAGTAAAGGGCCAATTACAGATATTTCAGGCTTTGCCATTGTAGCTCTAGATGATATGTAGGAAAAAAAATGTGGCTATGTTCCAATAAAACTTCACTAATGGATGCTGAAATTTGAATTATGGAAGTTTCCTGTGTCAGAAAATATTATTCTTTTGATTTTTTTCAACTACTTAAAAGCATAAAAATTATTCTTACCTGCAGGATGTACAAAAGCAGATGGTGAATTGGATTTGGCACACAGCCAGTAGTCAGCTAGCTTTTGATCTAGATGAATTCAACATGTTTTAGAAAATTATTTTTAGGGGCACCTGAGTGGCTCAGTCATTAAGCGTCTACCTTCGGCTCAGGTCATGATCCTGGAGTCCCAAGATCGAGTCCCACATTGGGCTCCCTGCTCAGTGGGAAGCCTGCTTCTCCCTCTCCCCCTGCTCATGTTCCCTCTCTAGCTGTGTTTCTCTCTGTCAAATAAATAAATAAATTATTTTAATTATGTTTAACATTAATTAATGTTTGTTTTTAAATTATGTCTTAAAATTTTAATTGTAACCATCAGAAGAATAGACATAAAATGTATAATTTCCAACCAACAATAAGAGAAGCAATGGAAGAAAGAAAAATTGATCGACTGAAGAAAACATAGGAAAAAAGGAAGAAAGTATGACAGAGAATATACAAACAACATGACAAGGATAAATCTGGTTGTGTAAGTAATTGAAGTGCCCACAAATAGGTTAAATTAGCCAATTACAAGACCTAGATGTTCAGTTTAGGTTAATAAAAGAAAAAATAATAAGGTTATATCCTATTTCCAAAAGGTAGATCTAAAAGAAGATTATGCAGAAAGTTCGAAAATAAATGTAGAAAGAAAAACAGATGAGCATAGGTGGAAAGAGAGCACAAAAGAGACTCTTAACTCTAGAGAACAGACTGAAGGTTGAGAGGGGAGGTGAGTGGGAGGACGGGTGAAGTGGGTGATGGGGATTAAGGAGGGCAGTTGTTGGGTACCAGGTGTTACACATAAGCGATGAATCGCTCAATTCTACTCTTGAAATCAATATTATACTGTATGTTAATGAACTTAAATAAATTTAAATAAAAACTTGACGGAAAAAATAAAGGTAGAAGGAAATAGATACCACCTAGATCGGTATCATATGTTACATTTAATGCCACTGCCCCTGTGCACTTAAAAACGGTGAAAGTGGTAAATTTCATGTCATGTGCCTTTTGCTGTGATTTTAAAAATAAAATAGGAATGCCTGGGTGGCTCAGCCAGTTAAGTCAGTCCCTGCCTGCCTTCGGCTCAGATCATGATCCCTGGGTCCTAAGATAGAGCCCCCCATCAGGTTCCCTGCTCAGTGGCAAGTCCGCTTCTCCCTCTGCCTCTACCCCTCCCCCTGCTCATGCGCTCTCTCTCTCTCTCTCTCTCTCTCTCACATTCTCTCAAATAAATAAAATTTAAAAATAAAATAAAATAAAAAAAGATCCCAGCAAACATGGATTAGTTCATATTGATAAAAGCTTCAGTCCACTAAACAGATAGTCATATGCTTCAGTGCATGTTACCTAGAGTTCTGAAATGTATCTAATATACACAATGAAAACATTGTATCCACAGAAAGTAGTTGTTTTTTCCAGACACCCATGGGTTTTTTACAAATTAGCCATGTATTGGACCTCAAAAAGAATCCAAATAAATTCCAGAAAGCACACAAATATTATTATTTGGTCAGTGTGCAATAAAATTAGAAATTAAAGAGCAAAACAATACACAAGAAGTAGCAAAATAAAAATATTTTCACTGGAAATTTTGAAGCGTCTTTTTAAGCAACTCTTGGGATGAAAAGGAAATTATAAACTAGAAATAAGCCAAAATGAGACTTTGTTTTCAGGGTCTTATGTGACCTGATCCAAGAGGAAGAGGACTCAGGGAAAATTTATTAGAAACAAGAAGAATTCAGAATAAATGAAGGAAGCATTAAAATCAAGAAGCTGGAATGAAAGATCAACAAAAATAAATCTGAAGAAATTAGGTGCATGGAATATAAAAATTAGAATTTAATGAGGCAGAATACTCACATCAAAAATTAACTTGATTAATAGAATCTTGATCTTTGAAAAGATCATATCGCCATAGACAAATCTAACTAAACCTCATAAACAAGATACATGAATAAAATTTAAAGAATAATTAACATTTGAGATGAAAAAAAAGGAAATGCAACTGTTGAGAGTTTAAAGCATTTTAAAAATTTCTAGAAAGAAATTAATGTTAAAAAAATTTTTTTAATCTAGGTAGAAAAGGGGTTTTCTAGGAAGATACAAATTACCAAAATTTGTCTAAGAGGAGGCAGAAAACCTGAATAGGTCAATAAACACAGAAGAAAAACTAGAACTGTTGTGAGAGTTCTTTCCCTTTAACAAAAAAACCAAAACCAGATTCAGATGATTTCACTGGTGAATTACACGTGATTTTCAAGGACCTGACTGTCTCTATGGTACATAAATTCTTTCGGAGTGTAGGAAACATAAGTTTACAAGTCCAGATGCCAAGCTGGAAAGATGGCATATGTATCTAATGGGGGTTCTGGGAAGTCCACTAGAGTTAGGAGTGCAGTTTTTTGGGTGAAAACAGGGAAAGGGAGAAAGGGAGGCTTCTGGGTTAGGCAGGGGAAGCTGTCAGACCAGGATGCAGATCTGACCAAGTCTTTGCCTGCCCAAATGAGGCCCAGAGCAGAGACTCTCCATTACAGCAGCTCCACACTGAGCAGAAATAGCTATAGACATGTCCCTTCCCCAGTCTCGCTTACTCACTACTTGGAAACAACCAAGAAAAGTGTGACCTTGGCTCACCACAGCACATTTGAAAAAAGGAAAGAAACCAACAAAAAAAGGAAAACTATGGACCAATTGCACTAAGAAGTTAAAGGCCCAACATTCTAAATAAACTATCCTCAAATTGAATCCAATGGTGTTTTCAAAGGATTATACATAGAGACTGTCAAGATGATTTTAAATAGAAAATCTACTACATTAATAGATTAAAAGGCAGAAAAGATTATTCCCATAACAATAAATGACTTGATGAATGCATTTGATAAAATGTGTGCTTATTTCTAAATAAGAATATAAAATTCTTGGCAAGCTAGAGGTTCAAGGGAATTTTCTTACCTTGTTAAAGCCTAGCTACCAAAAACCGTTAGTTGGGCACCTGGGTGGCTCAGTCGGTTGAGCGTCTGCCTTCAGCTCAAGTCATGATCCCAGGGTCCTGAGATTGAGTCCCATGTTGGGCTCCCACTCTGCAGGGATCCTGCTTCTCCCTTGCCTCTGTATGTTTGTCTCTCATGAATTTAAAAAAAAAAAATCCCCAAACCATCAGCAAACATCCTATTCAATGGGGAAAAATCAAATATTCTAGAAACATCAGGAATGAGACAAAGTTGTCCACCATCACTATTACTACTCATCAGTCTACTAGTGATCCTAACTAAGTCAATTAGGAAGAAAGAAAGAGATTAAAAAACTACTATTTATTGTTTTAAAATTAATTGTGATGATGGTTCAACTGTGAATATGCTAAAAAATATCAAATTTTACCCTTTAAATTGGTAAGTTGTTTAATGTTAATTATATCTCTAAATGCTGTTAAAATATCATCATTACCTTGTCCATTACAAGACTTACTACTTAAAAGATATTGTCTACTTAGAAAATCAAAGAGCATACACTTAAAAACTCATAAAAGTGAGAGGGTCTAGAAAAATGGTCAAATACAAAATCAACCTACAAAAATCATGTTCTAATAAACAAACAATAGCCAATTTCAAAACACCAAAAAAAGGGGGTAGGGTGGAATCCCATTTACTCCATGCAGAAAGATTAAACAGCCAAGGCTAAACCTAATAAACTTACATTTTGAAGACTGAAATTTTAGAGACAGGACTTGACTGATGAACAAAAGTTGAGGTATAAAGCATGGTAGCCAAAATGTTCATGCACCCCATCTCCCCTCTGGGAATGGCTGGAGTGGAAATTCCCTTAAAAATTAAGAGCCTGTGGACATCATGGGGACCATAAAGAATGTGACTAATGAAGTATATAAAATGCCAAGCACAAAGTTTGGCAAGTAGTGAGCACTCAACAAATGTTAATTATTTTTCCATATTCCATGTACAGTCAGAATTCAGGGGCACAGAAATGGAAATTGAACTTGATCCTGCAACGTTGGTGGGTTGATTGGGATGACAAAAATGCTCTGAAAGGAGTATGACCTTCAGTGAACTAAAATGAGCCACTTAAAGATGAAGGCATCCGACTAGGCATATGAGCTCATGGAGAAGCATGTCATCATAGTTCAGAGATAGAATCAGCATGTGCGTTTGAGGGCAGACTCCTAAAATCTCAGATTCTAGGGCATTTATGTGTCTAATCAGGGTAATACTGACACAACTACACTCAGAGCTGTATGGAACCAGGTGGCTCATAGAGGGTTTTCATTCATTCATCTTTTATTCATTCATTCAAAAAATAATTATTGGGTTCCAAACTGTTCTTAGTACTTACAAGGAGCTAGGGGGAAAAGGGAGCTATATAAGGTATACTCTTTTTCCAGTCTAGTAGAGTGGGAACAGGCTACAAGGAGACCAATAAAGTTGAATGAAGGACCAGGCAAGAGATTTTAAAAGCAAGGTCAGGAGGCGCCTGGGTGGCTCAGTTGGTTAAGCAACTGCCTTCGGCTCAGGTCATGATCCCGGAGACCCGGGATGGAGTCCCACATCGGGCTCCCTGCTCGGCAGGAAGCTTGCTTCTCCCTCTCTCACTCCCCCTGCTTGTATTCCCTCTCTAGCTGTGTTTCTCTCTGTCAAATAAATTAAAATTTTTAAAAAATAAATAAATAAATAAATAAATAAATAAATAAATAAATAATAAAAGCAAGGCCAGGAGTAGGTAACTAAAGGGATAAGCATGTGGGAACATGACCCAAAAAGAGGCCCAAGATTGGGAACAGATTTCAACAGCTGTCTTCACTTCTCAGATGGGCAAATATTTAAAGATTGACAACACCAGCTGTTCTGTGGTGTGTAGAACCAACTCTCCCATTTTGCTGGGATGATGTAAAATTGGGCCAACTTTCGGAGAGCAATCTCACTAAACAGGCCAACGTTTGAAACATACACACACATGACTCAGTAATTTCAAACCAGGCATTTATCCCATAGGAATAATTGGACAAATGAAAGCAGATGTCAGTATCTGTACAGAATATTCATTGCACCATTGCTCAAAGAGGAAATAATTATAATCCTTGGATCAGTCACATGCTCATCCTTGAACCTATCATGATGGTCACAGGGATCGGGTCCCGCGATTGGCCCAGGGTGGACCGTTGAGGATTAGACTAAGAGAGCAAGTTCCCCAGCAGTGGTGGGGGAGAAGGAAGAACCCCTGTTACCAGGAAACTGGGGATAAGAAAACCTGTTGAATAAGCAAAGCCTATAGCTACTTGCATCCGCTAGAGTAAGAATCACTGCTGCAGAGGGAGGCCTGTTCCAGGCGGAGGGAATAGACTCTTCTTCACGGAGTCTCGCAGAGCCTTTTATAGTCTGTGATGAAACTCCCTGTCCTGAGAGGGAGAGGAGGGACTTTGTGGACGGTCAGCCCTTAAAAAGGAGACCCGGACTGGTGAATTGAGCCTTATGAATAACTGAATGACTTCAAAGGAGTGACGGGCTATGGGGTGGCTGGGAGGGAAACATAAAGAGGACAGTTTAGAATGCTCCCAGGAGGCTAGGAGAGTGTCGGGCCCCGGGCGGTGATGTCACGTCCACACACGGCGTGGAACTAGAATTGCGGGCTCCACCGGCTGCCTGGTGCCCTGGGACAAGCAACTGCCTGAAAACTCAGTTTCCTCATCTCTGAAACTGAGAGAGGAAACCAGTCTTACAAGCTGGCTGGAAGGATCTCAGGGGATCATGTCGGTGAAAACCCCCAAATCGCGCCAGGGAGTGGGAGTTGAATTTAAGCAAGGAGAAGGGCATGCCAGAAGTAGCCCCCAGATTTAGACAGAAGGGGGGAAATGCAAACAAGATGTTGCTTATGGTGTCCTCAGGAAGTCTGAAAGCCAGAGCTTTGTTCCAGGACAAGAGGAGCCATGGAATTTAACCTGGGGCAGTAATCAGAGTTATAACTGAACTTGAAATGAAACTATGTTGAAAAACCAGAACTTGCCCCTCTGCAAGTTCTTACAGATACAAATGCAACAGCTGTTTCCTTTGGGGTTTTCAGTCTTTAAGCACACTTTCACCAGTACCCTTCAGGACAGGAGCTAATTAAACTCCCCAAGGCAAGGTTGGGGTCTCCCTCCCCAGCTGCCCCCTCCCGCTGCCCCAGACTTGTTTGCCCTGTGCCAAGAGCACCACAGGCTTTGCTTACCCTTCCTCAAGACAAGGGACGGACAATGCTTGTAATGCCTGCCTTGAATCTCCTTGCCTCTAGCTCAAGCCCAAGGAGCCTTATGCTAACAGGGCAGCCTGTGTTGCTCCGTCCAGGAAGGAGGGAGAGAGAGAGGCAGCACTGGGAAGGCGTGTGTCCAGAGAGCATGAGACAGCCCCAGCCCTCCTGACCCCCATGCAGTGCAGTCTTTGTAGAACAAAGGCTGCTCTGTTGGTTGGTATTGGGCAAGCCCTTGGCCTCTTCAGGCCTCTTGCCTTGCTCTTAAAAGAGAGGCGATAATACCTTGGCTGGAAGTGGGGAGTGAGAGAAACCTCACAAATGACGAACCTCCCAGGCAGCCAGGCCCTTTGTTTGTGCGTGTTGTTATTACCCTTCTGTATCCCACGGGGCTTTGCAGAGGCTCAGAGCGGCGCTCTGTGACCTGGGGTAGGAGGTGGATGGTCCACCTGGCTCGGGACACCGGGCACAAAAGCAAAGCCAAGAAGCAGGTATCGTTTCCTAGAGTTCCTCTTGGCATTTTGCAGCTGGGCTCTGGAGTGATGCCCTGGCCACAGACACCAGGACCTCCTACTTGTGCCCAGACGGAGAACTGCTACGCTGGCCAGGAAGCCTCAGAGGTGTCTGTGGAAGAGGAGGGAAGTACCTCAGAAGCATGAGCCCATGGGAGAGCAGAAGGGAGGAGAACAAAGTAACAAATCAAACGACGTGAGAGGAAGGACCCGCCGCCGCCAGGGGCTCATGATAAATAGCTGTATTTTGCGCAGCCAGCTTCAGAGAGGGACTTCCCCCGGCCTAAGTTACCAAGTAACACCGGTGCCACTGGGCTCGCCTTTGCTGATGCCCAGTGTCCAGAGGGACAACCTGAGGGACAAGGAGGTGGGGTTATTGGAGTGTGCACAGACGGTGGCCAAAGTGGAGGTGGGCCCGAAAGAAGATCCCAGCTCGGGGCAGGGCAGATCCGTCGGTGGGAAGGCTGTGTCAGGAACACAAGTTAGCCAGCAAAAGGTGGCAAAGACTCCTTCAGGGGCGTGTGGGGTCAGGCCCTGTGGACAGGGAGGCTCCAAGGCCCGGTGCCAGGTTGAGGGTGTGCTTAGGATGAGGGGCTGGGGCTGGCTGCTCACTTGGCCCCCGAGGGGAAGCCTCCCTCTTTTCTTCCTTTCTTTGATTTGGCAACTTTTTACTAGATTATTTCCCAAATTGCAGGGTTTTCTTGGAAACTTCACTACTTCAATGTGTATGGTGAGTCTGAAAACTACCGCAACCCTTCTCGTAGGGGTTGAGCTTAGCATCAAAGTAGGTGCTCATTACATATTTCCTGAGGGCAAGACAGAGGTAGAGAAGAATGATAATAGTGCATTGATTACCTACTACATGATGGAGAGTGTTCAAAGCTCCGTTAATATCACAGCAACCCTCTGAGACAAATATAACAATCTTCACTTCACAGTTAAGGAAACGAAAGCACAGAATGATTAAGTAACTAACACAAAATCTACTAAATAATAAAGCCAGGATTTAAAGCCGATCTCTGCTCTTAGCCACATTATATATGCTTTTCTAGTTAGGTAAGAATGAGATCAAGAACTAAAATTTGGAAGCTTTAGGCTTCAGCATGAAATAGACCAGGGCCTTGACTCTGCTGAATCAGGCTGATTATCAATTTCCCCAAAGGTAAAATGGGCATGATGATGGTGTGTCGCCTTATTGTCAATAACTCGGTTGATTTTAAAATTATATAGACCTGCTATAATCTGTAGCAGGAATTCTGGCATGCCGTGGCGTTGTGAGGTTTTCAGAGCTGCTGCCCCAACCCTCATCTTGACCCTTGAGAAATAACATTCACTGAGAATTACCTGGAGAATACGCAGGGCGTCTCCTCTTTTAGATTTGACTGGGCTGGACTAACAAAGCCTGTGCTCCTGGACTCCTCTTTTTGACTACTGACTTTCCCTCAGAGTATCCCACTTGTCTTCATTATCACTGCCCTTGGGTGCTAGGCCCTTGGCCATGTATTTGAGGTGCTTGGGTTTCTTGTGGCTTTGGTAATAGATGCCTTAAACCTGACTCAGTTTCCCTGATGTGAGGTCAATAAGGACCCTTGTCTATCATAAGGAGCGTCTTCATCAAAAGCACAGTGCTAAAACAAGGGGACATAGTTTGATCTTAATTGCTGGCAGCAGAATTCTTCTTAGGTAGGCAACAGTCTTTGTTTGGGAAAATAGTGTAATAAGCTGGGGGCATGGGGATAGAAGCCCAAGAACTGGGCACTTTTATAGGCCAAGCAACTCAGGGTAAGGCACAGGTTGAGACCAAGAGGGGAACTGGACATCTGAGAAGGAGGAGTAAGAAGACGGGTCTATGAGGAGGTGAGTAAGATGAAGGCCAGGGCACTTACACAACATAAATGTACGTTCCTTAAGTTCTTGACGCTAGAAATCCAAAGTCAAGGTGCAGGTAGGGTTGGTTTCTTCTAAAGGCTCTCTGCTTGGCTTACAGGTGGCCGCCTTCTCCCTGTGTGTTCCCACGGCCTTCCTTCTGTGTGTGTCTGTGTCCTAATTCCCTCCTCTCATAAAGACACCAGTCATATTGGATTAGGGCCACCCTAATCACCTTACTTGAACTTCACCTTTAAAGACCTTTTTTTCCAAATACAGTCCTTTCTGAGGTACTGGGGTTTTGGGACTTCAATGCATAAGTTTTGGGGGGAGCACAGTTCAGCCCATCAGAGGAGCCAAAGGACATTTGAAGACTGCCCTCCATCCAACCGTGTTTTCCTGTAAAAATCTTCACTAACTGCTTTGCATGAGTGAAATCTTTTGTAGATGTCAAAGGAAAGATAAGCCTCACATCTGGAAGCCAGATGGTATGGAAGAGATCCCCCCTTGTGGCATCAAGAACCCTGAGAAAGTAAGGCTCCAGGGAAACAGAAAGAAACTTGGATCGTGCTTGGGACATCCCCTGGGTCTGGAGATCTCAACTGGCATCTGGTTTGCATCACTGATCACGCTTCCCTCTTGGCTTTGATCATGGGGGAAACTCAGAGGCAGATTGGAGCTCCCTTACAATACCCACGCAGAGTTACTTTCTATGCTGTATCCCACTATTTGGCTCTTATTTTCTCTTGCCCCTCTATTTGTGGACCTTTCTTGTCTTTGTCATCTGTTTGTTTGAAGCATTTCACATCCCATTCCATAGAGTCCCTATAGACCTGCCAATCATTGTACCCAGCCCCACCCTTTACCTTCATCACAGTGATGGGGGCACCTGGCTCAAGCTGGCTAATATGCGCCACCCGTATGACTATAGTCCTGGCTCTGTGACTCAAGATGGGCCAGAGAATTGTTTCGGATTGACATGGGGGGAGAGGTCCTCTTAATTATTTGCTAAGTTGAAAGGGTATGAAACTGAGGCTTCCAGAGTCTGTCTTTCTCATCATGTGAACACAACATCATTTAGCTCAAGGTCACACAGAGGTAAACAGAGCTGAAAAAGGAGAAGAGACATAGCCTTGAGAGTGTATTTGAGCCTCAGGATCTAGCTATACCTATAGCTGGATTCACCCCTTGATCTACCTATAATCGGCGTTAAATTCTCTTTTCCCAACCGCACCGGGATGCAGACGAGAGGTAGGTATCAGATTAGCTCTGTTTCCCACTTCAAGTCTATAAGGGAGCTCTCAATTTGAACACAAAGCCAAAGGTCAGGGAAACAGAAAGAAACCTGGGTCGTGCATGGGACCTCCCTTGGTCACAGTCATGGCCTTTGACCCATGGCATGATTATATCTGAGTCAGAAACCTAAAGGGCAAGTCCAGTTCAAGGACCATGACCAGGAATAGACTTCTGGAGTTAGTTACTAGTTAACAGAGTTTGTAACTCAAATAGAACAGCTTCTCACTGGGATTGTGGGGATATTATATATCCAGAAAATCTCAAGGTTGGTGAACAGTGGTGTGTGACTGCTCATATCCCAGGGTAGCCCAAGGCCCAACAATTATATTGAAAAGGAAATGGCCATTAAAGTAGCCCCTTAATGGGGAGTCTTCCTTACACTTACTCAGAAGTAGCCATCAAAATCTGCAAACAAGGGGTGTCTTTACAATTAATAGGGTGGGGGCAGTTGGGCTGTCTGACCCAGAAGACTGCCTGGGGCTGTCCTTGTTCCCACCCTGCATAACATGGAATGCACTACAGCCGCTTTGCATGACTTTTCCTTCTCCTCATTGACTTGTGGCAATATTTCTGCTGTCCCTTTGTCATTGGGTCTTGGGTATGCTGGGGGTGATGGGTGGTTAAACTCATCTTTTGGCACTAGGGTGCCAAATCCATGAAAGGCTGCTTTGGAACCTCATGAAAGGGGAAAACACATCATCAAAAGCCCTGAACTTTGAACTGAGTGTGGCAACTAGACATGATTTGGGTTTTTAGTTTTTGTTTATAGAGTCATTGTATTATGCTACTCAGAAGTCTTTATAAAATTGTATTTATGGGAAGAAGTGTGATTTTGTTTGTCTTTCCCAGTGATCCTTCCAAGGAGGGACTTCTTTTCTGGCCCTGTGTAGTCTCAGAGGGTCTAGAGGTCAAAACACTCCCACCTCTATTTCCATCTTCACAGAGGTGGAACCTAGCCAGAAGATTCCATCTCTCTATCCATAGCAACTGGTTCAGTTAGGGACCTGCAACAAGCAAGGCAAATCATGATTGACATTTGAGCATTAGCTAAGAGAAAGCCTCTTAATCTAGACAATGCTGAAGAAGTAAAAGCAGCTTCAAATTCAGCATTGGACCCTCTTTTCTTGAAGGTTTTTCAGTCATTCTACCATCAGAGATTTTTCATTTGATGTTTCACCTCACGGAAATTTGTAGCCTCAGACCATTAGTTTTCCTTTGATCCAGCATGAATTGTTTAGATTATATGTTTTAATTTCCAAATGTATATACTCTTTGTTGTTACCGATTACTTCATTGTTTGAGAATGTGATCCCTATTACTCTGTATGTGATCTGTATGTCTGATTTTTTAAACTTTGTTTAAACTTGCTTTTCATATGAGTATGTGACTGATTTTTGTAAAACATATGGATTCTCGAAAAGAATCTTTTCCTAAATTGATTAGTGCAGAGTTCTGTATAAGTCAAACATTATTTGTGTTGATCAAGTCATCAGTAGTCTTGCTGATTTTTATTTTTATTTTTTATTTACTTGGGCTGTAAATTACAGAAAGATGCATTAAAATCTCCTTCCTATTATGATAGTGAATAGGTCAATTTCTCCTTGTCATTCTAATTTTTGGTATTTGTTCAAAAAAACAGTTTCTTGAGAGCAGCTTTAAGTTCACAGCTAAATTTTATTTTCAGATTTTCTACATAGACCATCATGTTATCTGTGAACAAAGACAGTTTTAGTTCTTCCTTCTCAACCAGTATATACTTTATTTCCTTTTCTTGTCTTATTGTACCAACTAGGATTTCCGGTACAATGTTGAAAAAGAGTAGTGGAAAGGGACATACTTCTTTGTTCCTGATTCTAGTAGAAAACCTTCTAGTTTCTCACCATTATGTATGACATAGCTGGAGGTTCCTCAAAGTCTTTTTTTAAAAAAATTTTTAAAAATCAAGTTGTGGGGGCGCCTGGGTGGCTCAGTTGGTTAAGCGACTGCCTTCGGCTCAGGTCATGATCCCAGAGACCCAGGATCGAGTCCCACATCGGGGTCCCTGCTCAGCGGGAAGCCTGCTTCTCCCTCTCTCACTCCCCCTACTTGTGTTCCCTCTCTGGCTGTGTTTCTCTCTGTGAAATAAATAAAGTCTTAAAAAAAAAAAATCAAGTTGTGGATTTTTGTCCTTCCTAGCTTACTGAGAATTTTTATCATGAGAGGATGTTGGATTTTTGTCAAATGCATTTTCTACATCTATTGATATGCTCATATAATTTTTCTTCTTTAGCTTGTTGATGTGATGGATTACATTAACTGATTTTCGAATGTTGAACCAGCCTTTCATACCTGGGATAAATCCCACTTGGTTGTTATGTAATACTTTTTCTACATTGTTAAATTCAATTTGCGAATATTTTGTTGAGGATTTTTACATCTGTGTTTATGAGAGATAATGGTCTGTGGCCTTCTTTTCCTATAATGTCTTTGTCTGGTTTTAATATTGGGGTGATACTGGCCTCATAGAATAAGTTAAGGAAGTATTGCTTCTGCTACTATAATCTGAAAGAGATTGCATAGGATTGATATTTCTTCCTTAAATGTCTGGTAGTGAACCCATTTGGGTCTAGTATGTCTGTTAATTGTTCTATTAGCTATTGATTTAGTTCATTTACTGGGTATAGGTCTATTCATATTGTCTCTTTTTATACCACACTATACTACAACACCTGTGGGTGTTTACAGATTGTGTATTTCAAGGAAAGACATTTTATCTAGGTTACCAAGTTTGTGGGCATTAAGTTGTTCACAGTATTTCTTTATTATCCTTTCAATATCTGAAGGATCTGTAGTAAAGCCAACTTTTTCATTTCTAATGTTAGTAACGTGCATCTTCTCTCTTTTTATCCTTTGTAAGGCTTATCAATTTTATCAATCTTTCCAAACAACCAGCTTTTGGTTTCACTGATTTTCTCTATTGAGCTGTTGTTTTCAATTTTATTGATTTTTTTCTCTTCTACTTATTTGGATGTAATCTGCTCTTTTTTTTTTCTAGTTTCCTAAGATGGAGGTTTAGATAATTGATTTTTTGCATGTGTGTATGTACCCCTATGTTTATTACAGCATGAAGTACAGTAGCCAAAATATGAAAGCAACCCAAGTAGCCATTAATAGATGAATGGATATATAAAGAATATGTGGTATATATGGCACAGTGGATTGTATGTGTGTGTACATACACACATACGTACACATAGACACATGCAGTGAGTATTACTCAGCCATAAAAAAGAATGGCTTATTGCCATTTGTGACAACCTGGATGGACCTAAAGGGTACACCATATGATTTCACTGTTATGTGGCCTTACAAAACAAAATAAAGAAAAAAGGCACAAACGAAAAAACCCAGAGTCTTAAATTCAGATAACAAACAGGTAGATGCCAGCAGGCAGGTGTATAGGAGTGGTCAGATAGATAAACGGGACTAAGAGGTACAAATTTCTAGTCACAAGATAGGTAAGTCACAGAGATGAAAGGTACAGCATAGGGAATAGTCAAGATTGTAATCATGTTTGGTGACAGATGATGACAACACTTATCATGATGAGCACTGAGTAATGTACAGAATTGTTGGACCATTATGTTGTCCACCTGCAACTAATGCAACACTGTTAATTATACTGCAGTAAAAAAATTTAAAAGTATATCATTTGAGTGTTAATGACAATTTACACAATCAATGAATAGGGAATAACTTTCTACTCATAAAAGCCAAGGGATTTTGAGAGATTCATAAAAGAAAAGATTAAAATTTTGCAAAAACATTTTAAATATCTACATAAACAAAAATGTTAAACTTAAAAAGCAAAAGCTCTAAAAAACAAAAACAAAAAAAAAACCCAAGGCAACCAGGAAATGCCAAACTCGGGACAGGGTGATGGTGAGGAAATTCCCTTGTAATGTATTAAAAATATGACAGCTTTGTATTCACCATTCTTTCTGAATCCACAAGTACCTCTTGGAAGACTCTGCCTTTACTGAGTAAATAAAGTGTTCAGTAATGAAACAAACAAAATCCACAGTAGTAAAGTCAGAGCAATGTTGTGATAACAGAAAATGAAAGATGGTACATGCTAGCAATGGAACACGAGGACCATGGTCACTTGTCCTCTGCATGTTACCGGGTAGTAAAAAGTAGGAGGAAGAAACATAATATTTTCCTCACAGCAGTCTAACCCAAGTACAGACTATACATAGTTCACCAAAAAGTCATGTGCATGTTTGGGTGTTGATATGTGTGTGTACATGTGTATGTGTATGTGTGTGTGTGTGTGCATACACATGTATGTATCCTAGTTACAGGATCTCCTAAAGAATGAAACTATAGGTTACAAATACAGCACACATAAACTACAAATAGCATTAAGATGCATTGATTGAAATTTGAAGCAGCTTCATTAAACAACTAATTGTACACAGGTTTCTTATTCAGATCCTGAGATATATGATTCATGTCAGCTCTGAACAAGAAAATTAACTATAATATGGTTAACAGAATAGAAATTGATGGGTAAAAAATAACCTTTTTTAAAAAAGATTTTATTTATTTATTTGACAGAGAGAAACACAGCGAGAGAGGGAACACAAGCAGGGGGAGTGAGAGAGGGAGAAGCAGGCTTCCCGCAGAGCAGGGACCCCGATGTGGGACTCGAACCCAGGTCTCCAGGATCATGAGCCGAAGGCAGTCGCTTAACGAACTGAGCCACCCAGGTGCCCAGTAATAAATAATCTTAAGTCACTCCCAGAAAGATCACTGAGGGTTCTTAATGTACCCACAATTTATAATATCGATGTTTTCTATCTAAAACCCTAGAAACCACATAATAAAGTTATGATGGTCATTTGCACAGTTGACCCCCTGAACAACACAGGTTTGACCTGTGCAGGTCCACTGACATGTGCAGTGTTTAAATACATATGGTACAGTACTGTGTTATTTTCTCTTCCTTATTCTTTTCTTTTTTTAAAAAAAATTCTCTTATTTTTTCAGTGTTCCAAGATTCATTAATTAGATCATTGATTTCAGATCTTTCTTTTTTTCTAATATATGCATTCAGTCCTACAAATTTCCCTCAGCTTTTGCTGCATCCCATAAATTTTGATAAATTGTGTTTTCATTTTCATTTAGTTCAAAATAATTTTATATTTCTCTTGAGAGTTCTTTTTCAACCATGTGTTATTTAGAAATGTGTTGTTTCATCTCCATGTCTTTGAGGGATTTTTCCAGTTATCTTTCTGTTACTAATTTTTAGTTTAATTCTATTATGGTCTCAGAGAAGACTTTATATAATTTCTATTCTTTTAAATTTCTCATTGTTTGTTTGAGAGAGTGAACAAACAAGTGAGTAAGGGAGAACATGAGCTGGAGGGAGGAGCAAAGGCAGAGGGAGAAGCAGACTCCCCACTGAGCAAGGAGCCCGATGTGGGGCTCAATTCTAGGACCCCAGGATCATACTTAACTGACTGAACCACACAGGTGCTCTAATCTTTTAAATTTCTTGTTTTGTTTTATGGCCCAGAATGTGGTCTCTCTTAGTGAATGTTGCATATGAACTTTAAAAGAATGTGCATTGGATGAGGTAGTCTATAGAGGTTAGTTATAACCAGCTGATGGCATCATTGGATTCAACTAGGGACTTACTGATTTTCTGTCCACTGGTCCCTTTCTGATAGATGGATTTTGAAGTCTCCAACTATGATAGTGGATTCATCTCTCTTTCCTTGTAATTCTGTCATTCATTGCCTCCCATATTTTGACACTGTGTTGTTAGGTGTATGACCATTAAGGATTGTTTTGCCTTGTGGACTTGACTACTTTGTCAGCATGTAATGTCCATATATCTCTGATATCTCTCCTTGCTCTGAAATGCACACTGAAATTAATATAGCTACTCCTGCTTGCTTTTGGTTAGTGTTAACATTGTATATTTTTCTTCATCTACTCATTTGTAAAGTATGTATCTTTAGAGTTAAAGTAGGTTCCTGTAAATATATTTGTTAGGTCTTTTATATATATCATATATATATCATATATATATGATATGTATATCACATATATATGTACACATATACTCTAATGTTCTCTGTCTTTTAATTGGTGCGTTTAGACCACTGGCATCCAAAGTGGTTATTGATATAGTAAGATCAATATTTACCATATTTGCTACTGTTTTCTGTCTGTTGCCCTTGTTCTTTTTTCCTACTTTTGTCTTCCACTTTGTTCCTGCCTTTTGTGATTTTAATTACACATTTTATATGATTCCATTTTATCTTCTTTCTTAAAATATCAATTATACTTTTTTTTCTTACTTTTTTATAGTGGTTCCCCTGGAGATTGCAGTATACATTCACAACTAATCCAAGCCCACTTTCAAGTAACACTATAATTCACACACAATGTAAGTACCTTATAGTAATAAAATAATACTGATTCTTCCTTCCCATCCTGTGTATCATTACTGTCATTAATTTCATACATATATACATACATAATCAAATGAATGATTGCTATTATTATTTTGAACAGTTATCTGTTAGATCAATTAAGAATAAAAAATGAAAGTTTTTATTTTACCTTCACTTATCCCTTTTTCAATATTCTTTTTGTAGATCCAAGTTTCTGACTTTATTTTCTTCTCTCTAAAGAAATTCCTTTAACATTTCTTGCAAGACAAATCTATTAGCAAAAAAATCCCTCAGTTTTCCTTCTCTGAGAAAGTCCATTTTTCCTTCATTTTTGAAGAAGGATAATTTTGCAGGGTACAGAATTCTAGGTTAGTGGTTTTCTTGTCTCTCAACACTTTAAATGTTGTTGACTCTTGAACAACATGGATTTTCACCAGAAAAGGCAAGGAATGGATTCCTCCTTTCCCCAAATCCTCAAGAAGGAGAGTGACCTCACCAATATCTCAATTTCAGACTTGTAAACTCCAGGGCTATAAGACAATAAATTCTGTTCTTTTAAGACGTGGAAGTTGTGGGAATTTGTTGTAGCAGTCTCAGGGAACTAATATAAGAGTATTTTCGGGGCTCCTGGGTGGCTCAGTTGGTTAAGCGACTGCCTTCGGCTCAGGTCATGATCCCGGAGACCCGGGATTGGGCCCCACATCAGGCTCCCTGCTCGGCGGGAAGCCTGCTTCTCCCTCTCTCACTCTCCCTGCTTGTGTTCCCTTTCTCACTGTGTTTCTCTCTGTCAAATAGATAAATAAAATCTTTAAAAAAAAAAAAGAGTAGGGGGCACCTGGGTGGCTCAGTTGGTTAAGCGACTGCTTTCAGCTCAGGTCAAGATCCTGGAGACCTGGGATCGAGCCCCACGTGGGGCTCCCTGCTCGGTGGGAAGCCTGCCTCTCCCTGTCTCACTCCCCCTGCTTGTGTTCCCTCTCTGGCTGTGTTTCTCTCTGTCAAATAAATAAAATCTTTAAAAAATAAATAAATAAAATAAAATAAATAAAATAAAATAAAAAAATTTAAAAAAAGAGTATTTTCATTTATTGGCCATTTGGGTATTCTCTTTTGAAATAACTATTGAAGTATATTGCCTGTTTTTCTATTGTATCGTCTGCCATTTGGTTTATTAATTTGTAGTGATTTTTTTTATATATTCCAGATGTAACTTGAACTGATTTGAGTTCTCTGAAGAGTAGAGACTGAGGTAGAGTTAGACATGTGAAAGGATTAATGTGGAGTAACACCTATGAAAGAAAAGATAAAAGAAAGAAAAAGAAAGGCAGCAGGATTGTGTAGGGAAGCCATTAGCCTACAGTGCAGACCTAAAGGTATCTGACAGCTCAACAGGGAGGTCTGGAGCAAAGGCTACCCATTAGAGGAGTCTCACCGGGAGTGAGGTTGGAAATATGTAGGCTCTTGTACCACTATCTTGTTTATCATTAGCTGGGGAACACTCCACAGGAAACATGCTTGGTCATTATTGCCTTTCTTAATCATTGGTCAAGAACCACTGGCATGGTCCTTGGCTTGAAATTTGGTGTAGACCTAAAGGAGCTAACAGTAGGAGGTTGTGAGTTAACCACACTCTTCACAGCTCAGCAGGTGGTACTTTTTTGAAGGAGGCTCTGAATGGTGTATCTGCTATGTGAGTCCTATATTGTAAATATTTTCTTCCAGTTCGTGCTTGCCTTTCACAATTTTAATGGTACCTTTTTATGAAAGGAAGTTTTTGATCCTAACATAGTCCAGTTTATCATTTTTCCCTTTATGATTAGTTATTTTTTTTGTGATGGTAAGAAATATTTGCTTACCCCAAGTTCTATTATAAAATATTTTTAGGGTACCTGGTTGGATCAGTTGGTTAAAAGCGTGACTCTTAATTTCAGCTCAGATCATGCTCTCAGGGTTGTGAGATTGAGCCCCACATTGGGCTCTGTGCTGGGTGTGGAACCTGTTTAAAATTCTCCCTTACCTCTCCTTTGCCTCTCCACCCAGAATAATAAATAAATGATTTTTAAAACTTGTTTCCATTTAGACCTATAATCCACCTGGAATGGATTTGTGAATGATGTGAGGTAGGGGTCAAGATTTATTTTTGTCCCTTTGGCTATTCGATGGCCCTAGTAAAGAATATCTTTTCCTTTCCCCACTGTTTGCTGGTCTCATCTTTGTCATCAATTAGGTGAACATACATGCATCGCCTTACATTTCCCTAATGGCTAATGATGTTGAGTATTTTTCATGTGCTCATTGGGTATTGTATATCTTCTTTGGAGAAATGTATATCAGATTATTTGCTCATTTAATAAAATTTGGTTACTTGTATTGTTACTGAATTGTGGGAGTTCTTTATATATCATAGATAAAATACTTTATCAAATATATTAGTTCCCAAATTTTTCTTTCATCCTATCATTGTCTTTTTACTTTCTTGATTATATTCTTTGAGGTACAAAATTTTAAAATTTTGATGAAATATAATTTGTATAGTTTTTGTTTTGTCTCTTGCTCTAATTTAAGGTCACAAAGATTTATACCTATGTTTTCTTCTAGGAGCCCTATACTTCTAACTCTGATATTTAGGTCTTTGATCCCTTTTGAGTTACCCTTTATATATAGTGTATATGGTTCAACTTGATTCTTTTCCACATGGACATCCAGTTGGGCCAATGCAATTATCTGAAAAGATTATTGTTTCTCCATTGAATTGTGTAGGCACCCTTGTTGAAAATCAATTAACACTAAATGTGAGAATTTATTTCTGGAGTCTTAATTCTATTCCACTGATCTGTATGTCTGTCCTTGTGCCAATGCCATGTTGTTTTGACTACTACTACCTTTGTAGTAAGTTCTAAAATTGAGAAGTGTGAAACCTCCAACACTGTTCTTCTTTTTCAAGATTATTTTGGATATGGTAGGTACAGCCGATTTTGGTATGTTACCTTTGTATCCCTCATCCTTGATAAATGCATTTAATTCTGATGGTTTGTTTAAAGATTCCTTTGGATTTTCTACCTACATAAATATGCTATCAACAAATAAGAGCATTTTTATTTTTTCCTTTCTGCTTGGTCAATTTTGATAGACTGTAACACTTCCTTGTTTCTCTTTTTACTTCTTTAAACATAGTAAACATATTTGTTTTATATTATGCATCTAGTCATTCTGTACCTGTTGTCTTGTGGGTTCTAATTCTGCAGTTTGTGGCTTCTTCTGATTCTAACTGGTGGTGACTTTATCTCTAAAATATGCCATGATTTATGTATTTTTGTCTCATATTTCTTGAAATTTTATCTTTGGGGATGTGTTCATGCATAGGGTTAGTTTTGTTCTTCTCAGGAGGATTTGAATTTCTTCTGTCAGGTGCCTACAGGATACTATCAAACTGGTACAAAATTTACACTGAATTTGGAGTTTGGAGTTACATAAGAAGTATAATTCCAGTCCCTAAAATACATGCAGACAGCTTTATGATTAATAATTAGAAAAGGAGGTGCACTTGGGTGGCACAGGTGGTTAAACATCCAACTCTTGGTTTCGGCTCATGTAGTGATTTCAGTGTTGTGAGATTAAGTCCCGTGTCAGACTCCCTCCTTAGCATGGAGTCCGCTTGAGATTCTCTCTCCATCTGTCCCTTCTGCTCATGCTCTCTCATAAATTAAATAAATAAATAAATAAACAAATAAATAAATAAATAAATAAATATTTTTAGAAAGAATTAGCAAAGGAGATCTTTTTTTTCAATTTCATTTAGATCCAAGTCTTAGAACTTTGAGGGTTGGAGCTGTTTTTCTAGTTCACTGAATGATAGTGTTACTTCTCAGAGTAAGAGAGTTACTTCTCAGAGCTTGAAGAAGAACTCTAATCCTCCCTTTCATCCCACATCAGAGTCTGGCTCATGTTCCCAGTACACAAGACCTCCCAAAACCTAGCTCTAGGCCCCCAGCAATTGGCAGATATCTTCAGAGTAAACCCTGACTTCAGCATTTGCTTCTCTGTATTCGGTTTTTCTCATCTTGGACCTCTGAATATTTCTCTTACTTTCCACTACATCAACCCTATATTTAAAAAGATGTTTAAAAAATATTATATGCAGCATTTCTGAGTATTCTGCCTTGGCAGGGCTTCCCCAGAATCTCTGCTGGGAATAGTCATTTCTGGATGGCTGCCTGCTGACATATTCAGCTCCAAGCTGACCTGAAATATCCAAACCTATCAGGTGACCGGAGCTGAACAAACAGGCCTACTTCATAACAGATTTCCTCCTTTATAAGATCCTTGTGGTTGACCATAAAATTTGTTCCCCTCTGTTACATTCATACAGAGGATTTGATAGTGATCACTTGCTCCCAACTGTAGGTGATTTTGTACCTTCCTGCCTCTCAGGGGACATCTGGCAAGACATTTTTGGTTGTCATAATTAAGAAGTGGGTGCAGATGGCATATGGTGGGTGGAGGCCAGGGGTACTGCTAGATGTCCTACCACTGTTAAGGACAGCACTCCAAAACAAGGAATTATCCAGCCCCAAATGTGAAAAGTACCAAGGTAGAGAAACTCTGGACAATAATTACTATTTCTTTCTTTAAAAAAAAAAATGTATTTATTTATTTATTTGAGAGAGAGAGCAAGAGAACAGGGGAGGGGCAGAGGGAGAGGGAGGGAGAGAATCTCAAGCAGACTCCTCACTGAGCATGGAGCCCACCAGGGGGCTCCAACTCACAACCCTGAGATCATGACCTGAGCTGAAACCAAGAGTCAGCCGCTTAACTGACTGAGCTACCCAGGTGCCCTGATAGTCATTATTTCTTTAAAAAATATCTACGGGAGTCTCGAGTATGTGTAACACGTGTGACTATTACTTGTTTTTTCTAGCACTTTTTGTTTAGGTACAGTGTTTGAAAATGTTTATTTGTCAGAAATTACTGTAAGAGAATGAACATTTCTACCATCTACTGAACACCTTTTCTACGTCAAGCCCAGTGCTAAATGGGTTAATGAAGACAGTAACATTCCTTTCTGCATTTTCTCCAGAACTCTAGTGTTTCAGATCAAAGGTGGACATGAAGTTTTCAGACAAGTGATAGGTATGCTGCAGATAAAGTATGCAATACAAAGCAGAAACAATCTAGATAGAGAGTCTAGGCATAACAGTACATAACATTTCAAAGTTGGATTTTAGTCTTATCGGCATAGCCCAGTGTGACTGATACGGCCACAGTAACTTGTCCTCTAGCTTTCAGAAAAGCTGGATATACAAACACAAGTCTGTCGCTCACCTTCCAGCATTGCAACCCAGGCTGCAGATAAGAGGCACTCCTAGGATCACCCTGGGGCCCCCACTACCTGTCTCAGCCCTGTGATGCCTTCATTGCAGGCCTCCCCTTTCAGGGAAGAGGAAATAGAATAAAATAACTTACAGATTTGCTCAGCAGCATCAAGCCCACTTGACTAGTTCAGAAAAAAAAAAAGATCATAAAAATCCTCACAAATATAGGGCCGTTGGACTTGAGGAGTTGCACAGTACAGTTCAGGGATCAAGATGGTAGATAGGAATGGGACAAGCATCTGCAAAGCAGGAACATAATAGAGGATCAGTAAGCACAAGAGTGGGATGCTGACTATGATTCCGGTAGAGTGTCCTAAGGCAATGGGAAAGATTACAGTTATCAGCTAGTGATAGTTGCAAAGGCCGTGTTTGCCAGGTCTGCTCTCTTGTCTTGCTTGCAGTTGAGAAAGGCATGATTAAAGGGGAACAGTTATCAGCTGTCTCAATAATGTCATTTAGATGGGGCGAGGAGAGGCGTCATCCTAACGCTGAGCGCACATACTGTAGGTAGGGTACAAATGCAGCTGAGTGTTGGCCCGCGTCATCCATACTTCCCTGTTGTCCCAGGGCCATTCGCTACTTATCATCTTTCCTGGTTGTTGCCTCTGGTTGGCGTGGTAGATCGGCTTCTGATTCTCTCTCCAAGTGCCCTTCCTGGCTTTTCCAAACTCTGACGTGCATGCCTCTATGCCTTGAAGGTTGTCCTTTGGAAGTCTGGCAGTGAGTGCCCGGTCCTGGGCTTCAGAAGGAGGATACATGATAGGTCAGTGTCCCTAATCCTACCTTGGGGCAAATCAAATCCTGGTACTTCTGGTTGTCTTTAATCAACTGGAGGAGCTTATGTTGTCTATTTTCAGGCAAGATTTCAGGCACACACAGACACACAGACACACACACACACACACACACAAACACAGATCTAGATGACAGGATAGGTGAATTAGGAAAGGACACTCTGGGGGGCACAGTCTCCCCTAACCTTGCTGTGGCTTGAGACAGTCCTCAGGCAGGTTCCTCCTTCAGGCTGTCAGATCAAGTACAAGATGTTTAGTTAAGGTTTAATTTCAGATAAACTAAGAATAATTGTTTAAAAGTATAATCATATCCCCTCTAAGTATCCTATTTCTGAGCACAGCCAACATTGGGTCCCCAAGCCAGCTCTGTGAGCAACCCACAGGCAGGCAGCGCTCAGCAGGGGTCAGCTTACCCTCTCCTCTGCACCCTTCCCCCCAGACCAGTTCCCCACCTGTTGGGGATGTGCACGCCACATCCCGGGAGCCACCTGGTCCTGCACCACAGCTCTTCTGCAGGGGATACTGCAAGAAGGAGCCCTGCCTCCCAGGTCTTTGTGCTGGAAGCTTCTTCAAGGCTCCTGGGGCAGAATCTCCTCAAGTCTGGGCCAGTCTGAAAGTGCAGCCTGGCAGCCAGAGGGTGCCCAGAAGCCACCACATACATGGCCAGGACAGCACCCGAAAGGTGTTGCTGAACAAGATCTGACCTGGGACATCAGAACGGGCAGGACTTATGGGCTGTGGGGCCCTAAACAGGATTGCCCATAATGGCCCTGGAGTCTAGAGCGAAGGAGAGGGATCCTTCCTTCTCCCCTAGCCCACTGGCCACTCAGAAGGAACCCTGAGACGGGGTCAGGGCAGGGCCAGGCTAGCTGTTGTTATTCTGCAAGTCTCCTTGACTTGAGCCCCAGTGGGCTCTTCTCCCAGCGACAGTCCCTAGCCCTAAGCCTGCCCACCCTTCTCACAGGGACCCTCCTCTGCCACTGGACTTCCTTGTCTGCCACCGTGGCTGCTGACTGACTTCACTTTACTGTGTGCACCCTTTGCCTATGTACCTAAGGCATGGATCTTGGTTTCTAATACTGCCTTCCAGTGAAAGCAAGCACGGCTCCTTGGAGGAGAGAGTGATTCTAGGATTGGAGAGGGGAAGATGCAAAATGAAGTTAGAGCACCTGTAGTGCCAGAAAGTAAAGCAGTGTTTTAAAAAGAAAGCCACACATGTATAACACAGACTCCCCTTGATAAGAATGTGTCAGAGGGGCTCTGGAGCAACTCAGAGAGCTCCCAGGGAACCAAGCCGGAACCAGTTATTGTGAGCAACAGAAGAATTAAAGTAACATGGGATTGTAACTCAAAGGATGCAATGAATATTATAAGTCCATACTGATAAAACCCAAAGATTGAATAAATAAAATGGAGAACAAGAGACAAATCCCCCATGCGGAAGAGCCCTACAGTTACGCAGACAGTTTATCCTCAAGGAGGCGGAACATTCAGTAAAAACTAAAGGAACCTGAATAGAGCATGGATTTTGGTTAATATAATGTATCAGTATTGGTTCATGAATCACGACAAATGTACCACGCTGACATCAAACACTGATACTGGGGGAAGCTGGGGCTGGGATTATGGGAATACTATACTATCTTTTCAAATATCTATTCTAAAATGAAGTTTATTTTTAAAAAAGACAAAAACCCTAGCTTTATCAAATTTCTGATTATGAAAACTGGTGATAATGTAGATTCAAGCAATACAGAAAATATAGACAAAAGTGACAATCATTTGCACTCTCAGCTTTCCCTTAACATATTGGTAATTCCTTCCAGACTGTGCCTCGTGTCCACAGGGTTGAATGTGAACAATTTTAAATAAATCAGTTCCTAGGTGAGTGGCTATTTTTACTATGAGCTTCCTCCACTCCCTGCCTGCAACAACAAATCTAGGATATTTTTCTATGCCAAAACACAACTGTACCATTCTCTCATTTTACGATATTCTGTTATGTTATAATTTACCTAAGCAAGGTTGTGCATCATTTAAGCTTGGTTTTTTCCCTCCTTTTTCCCTTATGGGCAACACTGCATTCATGTGCAAACATTCCTAAACTCTTGTTTAATTATTTACATAAGATAAATTCCTGAACCTAGAATTGGAGGTTATAAAGGATATACATTTACTATATTGGCAGAGAGTGTCAGATTCCCTACAGTTGTACTGGTCCATTTCTTGGCTACCACCAGCCATAGGTGACAGTGCCCAGATTCCTCATATCTGGCCCCAACATTGAGTGTTGTCATTCTTTTTAATATTTGTCAATCTGTCATTGATGACAGTGGTTAATTTTGATTCTCTCTTGTTGGCCCATCTTTCAAGCTTGTGTTCCCACATTTCTGCCTCTAAAATTACTGTACCTACTCCGTGTTCTAACTTCTACCTAGCCCTTGGGCCCAGTGGTTAAGCCCCTACCACTAAAAACAGATCATGGAGGTCAGAATCCCTATATTTCAAGTTTTCCTTCCCCTTTCCAGGACCTAAAGTATTCTGAAAAGATACAGGGCAGCCAAAAAAATGAGTGTTGAAATAAATGGCCTTTGGTCAATGCGTGAAAGAAAAGGGTGGATGGTGGCGCCTGTGTGTCTGGGAGTGGAGTGTGTTCCGTGGTCTTTGGAATATATGGCTGAGACCCTTCACTTGTGAAGTGTTTGGCACCCCTCCAGAAGAAGGGGCAGCCTGAGTGGCCATGTTTCTGGGGGGAACCCACCCCTTGGATACTACTGATTGGAGCAGAGGGAAGAACAGATCTAAGCTGAGCCAATTCAACTCTCTCCGGCATTTACAGTTATTGAGTAACAATTAAACTTCTGGAACTAGGCAGGGAGCCTTATGTATATGCCTGAAAAATGGAAGACAGAAATCATCATCCCAAGGGGCTTAAGTTGGGAGATAAAACTAACATATGAAAGAATCCCACACCCATGTATCAGTCCAGCATGGGAAGAGTTGGGCCAACACTATCGTTCCTTGAGAAGACTGCTGAGATCAGAGAGTGACATGTCCCAGATGTAGGTGGGATGAGTGTGGAAAGCCTCTGTGTCCTGGACACCCTTAAAGAGAAGACGTTGGTTATAGTTGTCACACATCCAGCCACACACAGCCATGTCTGACAGCCTGGGGATTTCCCAGGTGGCTGATGAATGCTAAGGGTCAGTGTTGGTGGGCATGGTGGTGAGCTCATGCCAGGAAGAGGGGAGTGCTGTCCTACTGGGCGTGGCCCATGGGAATGGGTGCGGGGTGAAGCAGTCGGGCTTACCAGCCCATGGTCCTACTTACCAGACCAGGAGGAGTCAGAAGAGCTGGTCCACTCCAGGCCCCAGACTTTCCAGGCAATAAACCTCTGTTTCATTTTCTGTAAGAAGGAGGACATTCTGCTTCCTTCACAGGATAAGGTTGTTTGTTTGTTTGTTTTAAGATTTTATTTATTTGACAGAGAGAGATCACAAGTTGGCAGAGAGGCAGGTAGAGAGAGAGGAGGAAGCAGGCTCCCTGCTGAGCAGAGAGCCTGATGCGGGCCTCGATCTCAGGGTCCTGAGATCAGGACCCGAGTCGAAGGCAGAGGCTTAACCCACTGAGCCACCCAGGCGCCCTCACAGGATAAGTTTTAAGATTTCAACAAAGCAAGCGTATGAATACTACATTGCAATTTTTATTTATTTTTTCATTTTGAAAGATTTTTAAAAATTCTTCTTTAAGCCCCATTATGGGGCTCAAACTCACAATCCCGAGATCGTGAGCCACACGTTGCACTGACAGAGTCAGCCAGGTGCCCCCTACATGGCAACTTTTAGAATGCTATTTGAGAGAGAACTGTGGTTATCCTGGTGATTATAATGCCAGACTTTTTTTTTTTAAAGATTTTATTTATTTATTTGACAGAGAGATCACAAGCAGGCAGAGAGGCAGGCAGAGAGAGAGGAGGAAGCAGGCTCCCTGCCGAGCAGAGAGCCCGATGTGGGCCTTGATCCCAGGACCCTGAGATCATGACCTGAGCCGAAGGCAGAAGCTTTAACGCACTGAACCACCCAGGTACCCCTAGATGTTGTTTTTATTTGATATTGAGCATTTGTTTTAAGGGTAACAGCTTGCTGACCCACTGTAATTACAGCCTGCTCCCTGCTCTGGAACCCTCCTGACTTCCTAGAGGGGTTAGGATCTCAGTAATGGCTGATGTGAATGAACACACCATGTGGCAGGTAGTTCTCGGATATGTGCACCATCTGTCTCCACCCTCCATCAGAGGTAAGCATTACAATGATTCTACTGAGAGAGAGAAGGCCATATGACTTCCATAAGGTCACACAACCAAGAGTGGTAGAACCAAAATTTACCCCAGGCAACCTCATGTCAGAACTCGTGCTCTTGACTTACTTACTCTGCTGCCTTTGGAAGGCAGCCAGCTGAGGCGCTTCCCTCCCCATCCCCCTTCTGCTCTAAGCATCCATATATGAGACATTCCTTTTCACTCTTTGAATGAATCAGTTTCTCACTTGCCTTTGGGTCTTGGCACATGCTATTTCCTTCTTCCAAGACTCCTTCCTCCCCATCCTTCTGTACTTGAACGCCTTATTGTTAAAGTCTCAGCTTAGAACACAGGCCCTCTGGGAAAGCACTTCTCAAATCCTCTGAATCTGAATCAGTGTCCCCACTCTACACTCTTGCAACACTTCATCTGTGGTGAGATGGATTACTCTACCGCAATAGCCTTCTGACTTCTCTGTCAGCCCGTGAGCACTATGTGAGCAAGAGCCCTGGGGCGCTAGGTGATAATCTTGCTCACGGCCCTATCCCGGTGGTCAGCATGTCTGGCCCACAGGGGCTCCATACCTCCTTGTTGCAGAATGAATTAATGAATGGCTGCTTAGTACTATATGGTTGTGTTGGGTGTGCCTTTCTGAGGGGGTGGGTGGGTAGAAAGACGTTGCCCTAAGCATGTTACACCAAGACCCACGATTCAGTGACCAGGAGAGAAGAATGAAGGGACTCGCCCTCAGGCAATCCCTTGAAGTGCATTGTCCGTGACCTTCCCAGGGCTGAGTGAACAGGAGACGGGCTGGGACCATCTGGCAACAGACAGCCCTAAGTGATCCCCCCGCTGGAGAGGGCTCCTGCCTCTAAAGAATAGGAAGGGAAGCACATTCCAAAGAAAATTGGACAAAGGGGCTCTCAGCTTCCCTTGCACTGTGTGTGTGTGTGTGTGTGTGTGTGTGTGTGTGTGTGTGTGTGTGTTTCAGTATAGATCTGTGTTTAAAAAGCTTGTCTAATTGAATAAGCGGGGAAAACACCTTGCCTGGTTCAGTCCCAGGCCACATCAAACAAAAGCACACCTTCAGCACAAGGGAGATGTTTGACTTTCCTGGCAGGGACAGCAGCCTGGGGATTATAAAGGATTTTGGTCAAGGCAGAGTCAAAATGAACGTCCTGTTCTCAGAGTCCTGAGGCCCTGGAGAGGTTAGAGGAGAAGCAACAAATGTCTTGTCCAAGGTCACAGCACTGTCTCTCTCTGGGTGAATGTCAGCAGGCTCTGACGTGGATGCGCTGGCCAGGGCAGGTGACTGGCAGGGCAGAGTCTCACTCCAGGCATGCTGGCCCCCTGGTCCAAAGCTCCTTCTGCCACCCCTGCTAACAGGATTCTCCAACTCTAAGCACCTTCAGAAAATCATGTTTCTCTTTGGGCCGGAGAGGTGCTCTGTCTGACCCATATGTCACAGGTCGAGGGGCTCAGACCAGCTTTACTCCTCAGCAAGGGAGCATCACGGGACCTTGACATAAAAGCTGCTCATCACGATGTTGGAGTTTACTGGGTGGAATCTGAGATCCACTTGCAAAATTATTTTAAGAACCTAACTGGACAAGCCTCATACTCCATTTTCAGAAGTTGCTTTTCATAAATGATTAAGTGACGATACAAAGTGAAAGTTTGGTCAGTTGGCTATTGACCCCATGTTGTCAACCCTTTCAGCTCTAATGTCACCAATGTCCCCATTAACGTTTAAGATATAGATCTCCTAAGTTTTCTCTTAGAACACTTGAGGAAATAGCCTGGTTTTTCTTTTTTAATATTTTTTGAGGGATAATTTATATATAATGAAATACCTGGATCTAACAAAGGAGTTGGATGAGTTTTAACAAATAGACATATACACAATGAAACTACCATACCAATGACGACATGAAACGTTTCTATCACACAGAAAATTCCTTCTTGCCCTGTTTCAATCAACTCTACCTGTTCGGACTTCTATCCTTATTGGTCAGTGTTCTTTTTTCCAGAGTGTCTCTGAGGACTCAATGTTTGTGCCCCTCCAAAATTTCTATGTTAAAACTTTAACCTCTGATGTCAGAGTATTAGGAGGTGGGGACTTCAGGAAATGAAGACCCCATGAGCAGGATTAGTGCTCTTATATAATGAACCCCAGAGGATTCATTCCCCTGAGTGCTCACGGGACTCAGCGAAAAGACGGCTGCATCTGACTCAGAATAAAGTCTCTCACCAGATATCAGAGAATCTGCTGGCACTTTGATCTTGGGCTTCCCAGCCTCCAGAACTGTGAGAAATACATTTTTGTTGTTGTAAGTCACTCAGTCTGTAGTATTCTGCTGGGGCGGCCCGGATTGACTAACACAGTGTTATAATCCTGGAATCACACAGTTAGAGAGTCTCTCACATCTGGTTTCCTTCACGCGGCGTATTATCTATGAGATTCGTCTCTGCTGTCACGGATTTTGGCTGTCCTTCCTTTTTATTGCAGAAGAGTTTTCCATTGTATGTTTATTCCACAGTCTGTTTATCCATGCAGCTGTTTTTAGACATTTGGGTTCTCCCAGTTTTTGTCTATAAAGAATAAAGCTGCTGGGGCGCCTGGGTGGTTCCATCAGTTAAGCATATGATACTTGGTTTCAGCTCAGGCCATGAGCTCAGGGTCATGGGATCGAGCCTGGCGTCAGACAGTCTGTTTGAGATTCTCTCTTACTCTCCCTCTGCCTTTCCCCACTGTGAATAAATAAATAAGTCCTTTTTTTTTTTAAGGATAAAGCTGCTATGAACATTGTTGTACAAATCTTGGTGGTGAGGGGGCAGGTGGGTAGAATTATCATTTGCTGGAGTAAAAACCCCCAGGAGTAGAATTCCTGGGTTAAAGATAGGTGATTGTTTAACTTTATAAGGCACTCGTGGCTTGTTTTCTGTCACCTTCTTGAAAGGATGGATGTTTAGGAATCAGCCTGCAAAGACCATAGTGATACAACCTCTACATGGGGAAGGTGATGACAGAGAGGCAACAGCTCTTAGTGAAGAAAGCCATTTTCACCAGCTCCTCAATTAACGAGCTTCTGCATAGTTTTCATAATTGATGTTAACTCTGGGCTGTAGCCAAGGAAACAGCTATTCACATTACTAATGGAAGCAGGCCGAGGAGATTGGTAATATTGGAGTGGCCAGCCAGGAGGTTCTTTATACCAAAATGTTGACCAAACCTTTCAGGATTTTGCTTTAAGCTCAATTAAGCAATTAGGAAAGCACATTTGTTGAGAGTGTCAACTAAGGATAGGTCACCCTTCGAAAAGCTAATCTGAGTTCTGACTTTTCACGGCTGGAGTCTCCATCTTACCCCAGGAAAGATAAACAGACTTTTCTATGAATCGAGGGCCTGGCTCTGTGGGTCTTTTCTCTCTGCCTGATGTATCATCAGGCTCTATTGTACAGGAAAGCAGCATGAGAAAGTTGCCTTTGGGAAACTGAATAGGAGGAAGGGAACTGAAGTTGGCTGGACCCCTGGGAACAGAAGCAAAGGGGTCTGATCATAACCTGTTGCACATGAAGGAGACCTGAGGCCCTTGGAAGGCCTGCTTCTCTTGGTAGAATCTCAGAGGAAGTGGCTGCAGGGTAGCTGGTGAGCCAAAAACTTGGAACTGTAGTCTAGAAAGCTTATGTGAGAGGCTGGGCTAACACAGTCCCCCACCTGGAAAGTGGGACCCTCGGAAGCAGGAAGCTAGAGCAGAAGCTGGTTGTCATAAGAAAAGCAGCATCAATGGGCTCCTGGGAGGTCCTGGGGGACCTAAGTCCACTCATCCTGCACTTCCAGGCATTTCTCATCCTCTGTCGTAGGACGCGCTATTGCTCACCAGTCTTCAGGTCCCTCCTGCTGTAGAATTTTACACACATACCCTTTGCCATATGACTTTGCAGCCCTGCCCATCAGCCCAAACACCCTACTTCTCATCACTGATGTTGGCAGGGCTGTGCGACTGGCTTTGCATCCAGTGGACAGGAGTGACTCAAGAGGCTCCAAGAGGCCTCATGTATCTCTGCTCAGCTTCCTCAGCTCCTTTCATTTGACGTGAAAGAGATATGCCCTCATAGTGCTGACCCAGGGAAAACAGGGAGCCAGGTAGAGGTGAATTTTATGGTATGTGAATTATAACTTAAACTGTTTTAAAAAATATACCGCCTGTTCATCATTTATATCATAGTGGGGCAAGTCCTAGTATTGTCCCCTTCATTATCGTACAGGAAAGGAAGGCTCCGAGAGCTTAGGTGGCCCTCCCAGTTCACTCACCTCATCAGTGCTCGACACAAGACTGGGACACAGGTTCTGACACCAGTGCCCGGGGGTCCACACCGCTCTTCCAGTGTGCTTGGCACCCACCTGAAGGCCATGGGCAAACTGGACTCAAGGACTATTTACACAACACTCAGTTATGGGTAATGGTTGCTTTCAGCTCTTCCTTCTAGCACCTTCTCTTCTGGCACCCTCCACCCTCCACTCACCCTCCCTTATCTGCTGAGGCTGGCCCTGCAGGGTCCCCCCCTGCTCTATTTTATAAGCATTCTTGCCAAGAACACGAAAAGATATCCAACTCATGTAAACCAACACTTACCACAATTGCAAGCAATTTTTCCCACATTGCCACATGCCCTGACTCTCAATGCTCCTGGCTCCCAACCCCTCTTATGGTGACCAGAGACATGAGGTATCTTCCTCTAGGGCTCCAATGTTGGTGTGTCAATTGACAGAAACACACATCTATAGGACATCTCCCAAGAATAATTGATGAGTGCTTAAATGCACTCTTACTTAAACTTCCTAGGAACCCTTAGAATACGTGTGTGGATGGGCACATTTTACAGAGAAGGTGACTGAAATCAGAGAGGTTAGAGAACCTATCCAAGTTCCAGCAAATAGTGAGCAACCACGCCAGGGTTCCGTCCCAGGTCTCCTAATTCCAAGTTCAGTATTCTTTTTCTGATTTATGTACCTGTGTTTTTTTCCTCGGGATCCCCTGTGGAGCCTATTGCACATCTGGCGCAAAGGAGGAGTTCAAGAAGGGAATGAAAAGAAATCAATGAAAGCCAACCGATGCCAGCTTGCCCAAAGGCCTTTAATCCTCAATAAAAATGTATGAGTCAGCCCTCAACCCAAGCACATCTGTCTGTGACAGAAAGACTCATCCTGGGGTTTTCGTTTGCAAGAGGAGAAGAGCACCAGCTTCCCTGAATCGACATAGCTGGAGCATAAAATGGGCAGAAGGAGGATAGGGTGGGGGCAGGGAGAGGCAGAAAAGCTGGAAAGGTGTTGCTTCATCTCCTCAGAGGCAACCAGAGCTACGTGGACAGCTGCCAAGGAAACGGAGGGCAAGCATCCTAAGAGCGGAGTCCTTTGGGAGTTGTGGAAGCAGACTAATGATAAGGAAGCTCACAGTCCACGGAAGGAAAGGGAATGCTGGAAAGGCCGGTGAGCTGCAGAAACTTTCTTGGGAAAGTCTTAACATCGTATATTGTCATTTACAATACTTCTCCCCTCTTTCGAAGTGAATTGTAGGTAGTTGGGTCCTGGGCCCGTGCCACCCATGCCACAGGCCAGCAGGTCCCCTAGCGGTCAGCCCCACCAGAAGGGATTCTGATTACATTGTTCAGTCTGGACTTTATGCCAAGATGTTGCACCAACCCAGAGGTCTCAGGTGAGGATCTGATTGGCTGTCTTGGCTCATATGTCCGTGCTCCTGCTGCCAGAGGTCAAGGGAAGCTTTCCACCTTCTCGGCATCTGGAGTGGGGCCTTCTTGCCAGAGGAGGTGCCCCGCAATCAGGAAGCAGTGTCCCATGCGGCACAATGATGACAAAAATATGTCTCCTCTAACTAAGACAATGATACCTACTTCTCAGGATTGCAGGGAGCACTGAATAAGGTCATTTGATTATTCTACCATCATATATTGAGTTATTGATAGATGTATTCCCAACACTATGCTAGGTAGTGTCTCTAAGTTCTGGGACATACTAAGAAATCAATTAGCGGTAATTGTGTTAAGAAGCTGTACATGGGAGTGGAGGGGGAAAGAATGATGCTTAGGAGGGTTCTCAGCTAGGCACTTGATTGAGCTCTGACCTCTGAGCTTCCTAGAAGCCAAGGGAAATAGTTCTAATGACAATAACCATAAATATTTGATTTCTTGGATACTCTCTATGTACTAGGCCCTATGCTAAATGTCACACATGTATTATCTCACCCTTAATCTTCATGATGACTCTGTAAAGTAGATATTATTATTACTCTGATTTTAAAGATTATGAGAAAAGGTTCAGCATGGTTAGGTAACTTGTTCAAGATCAATCCATGAGTTAATGGTGGCACTGGAATTTGACCCATATCCTTTTGACCCCAGAGCCCAAGCTATCAATCGCTGCTCTGTAATTCTCTCCGGCACCAAATGTCTGGGACAGACTACTGAGAGACTGTCAGCTTCCACTGCCATGGGCCAATGCTTCCCAAAGCTGCTGAGGTCTATTTGCTAAAACTCCCATCTTTTTTCACATTTTTATTTGCCAGAATGGTTTGCATTTTATGCAACTTATTTAAAATTTCCCCTTCTTTTCCTAGCCTGGGAATAGTGGCAGAAGTAAATGAGGAGTAAGTGAGAAGGTGCTGAGGATGGATGGGGAGGGAGGGAAACCATTTACCCAGTCATGGTAGATTTGCCGTGGCCGAGAACCTGGCAGGAGATGGGCCTTTAATCATTAGTTTCCCATTAAATCTTGGAACCAGACCCTCCCTGGCACAATGCTGAGGAAGACAAGGGTGATTTTATGTTCAAAAATGTTGAGACTGGAAGGGACTTTAGAATCTTCTAGTCCAGCTGTTTTCAAACAGTTTTAAAGCAGTGGAATCGTGTTTTAAAGGAAATCTTCACAAAAAACCCAGATTCTAAAAATAGATCAAACAAGAGCTATTCTGGCCAAAGGCAAGCTGGTGCCGCAGAGCAGTCTGAGAATGACCAATGTCCAATGCTTGTGATACAGGAGAGGAAAGCGACCTGAACGTGAGAGGGCCTTGTCCAAGGTCACATGGACGTTTAGCAGCAAGGCCAGCTCCAGGCTCAGCTCCCAGTGGGCAGGCAGGGCCCCTCTGTGAGAGCCTGGCTCCCTGGCCCTTCCAGCTCAGCCCCGCCCATTCTGACACTCCTCCTTGGGCCTCATGTTAAACAGAAGGAACTGTTTCCCTCACAATTCTAGCAATCACTGAGGGCCGAAGTAGTACACCTCTGAGACCCTGTTGCCAAGGGACACGGAGCAGGGAGAGGTATTCCTTCCTGCACTGCCAAGGGCACGAGGGCGAGGGCAGCTCTCCTTCACACAGTAGGATTATTGGTGATGTCCCCGGGAAAGGTGGGGGAGGGGATGTTGAGGATGTGTATTCAGTGGAAATAGCAGTGAGGTCTGTGTGGTCAGGGTCCCAACAGAAAGCAAATGGTCTCTCAATGTGGCTTGAAGAAGGCCCATTTACAAGGCTGCGGATAGTGTTAAGGAAAACCCACAAGGGCTTTTACCTCCTCCCCCCCAGGGGAGTGGTGAGGGATCAGTTAGCTTACGGGCTGCCTGAAAAAAGCTGTAGCCTTTCTTTCTTCTTCTTCTTTTTCTAAGTTTTTATTTATTTATTTGAGAAAAAGAGCATACAAGTCGGGGATTGCAGAGAACAAGCAGACCCCCACTGAGCAGGGAGCCCCATATGGCGCTTGATCGCAGGACCCTGAGATCATGCCCTGAGCCAAAGGCAGCAAAGGCAGTAGCTTAACCCACCGAGCCACCTAGGGGCCCCAACCACGCCAGCTGTACCCTTTCTTACAAGAATCATCCAATTCCCTACAGGGAAGGAGCAGGGAATAAATACCCTGACCTCACCCTCCTCTAACCCTTGCCTCCAGTGCCTTCGGTGGGCTGAACCTGACCTGAAGTCAGGACAAAATAGCCTGGATGATACAATTCACGGGGACAGCCAAGCAGAAGAGAGCCAAAATGGTGTTAACCCGGGGAACTGAACTCAGAAAGAACAGACCAGACTTGTTTATGAGCAAACCTGAGGCATCCGGGCACCCCCAGAAATTCCCATGGGCACAGGCACTTTGCAGGGCTGGATGTAGGGAAGACGTTGAGAAGTAAGGTCACAAACACACCTCTTTTGTACCTATGAGGCCTGGGAAAACTCGCATACTCCATTAGTCTGAGCTTGGCTGTGGAGGGAGAAGGGCAAGGGCAGCTGAAGTCTGAAAAGCTGCACTGGGCCATCTGTGACCTCTTCCTCCCAGCATTCTGACTACTAGGCAGCCCAGGGGGTGGGAGCGTGGCTTCTGTCTTGCCCTCTGTGTGTGCAGGACCGCATGCCGTGGAGTTCTTAGACTAACTGCCCTGGATCAGGGCACACACGGGTGAAGGACAGTCTCCAGTGAGGTTGTCTTGGCTTCACATGCCAGATGCACATTCAGGGGTCCCCAGGCCACCCACGCTTTGACCAACCCACTACAGATTTGGGGGTTCCCAGTCCCCCCTGAGCATGTTGACTAGCATAATGCATAGAACTCAGAAGAGCACTGGACTTATAACTTTGGTTTTCTTATAAGGGTTATAGATCAGGACTAGCCAGTCGAAGAGGCCCAGAGGCAAAAGTCTGGGAGGGTCCCATACTCAGGGTGCTAAGCTGGCTGTGGCAGGTCCGGTGGGTGGACAGCTCTCTCCAAATGTAGCAACATCTGTCAGCCCACAAACTACGTGCAGTGATGTTTCCTAGGAAAGGATTTTATGAGGAGACAGTAGCACTAACATTTTGGAAGCAGGAAAGCAAACAGATGAGGAATAATGGACCAGGCCAACTTTGGAGCCCTATCTTGAGCCTGATTTGGAGAAAGCTAGGATGAACATTTCACAGCATGGACTCCCCAAAAGGAGGAGGCAGGAGCCCCAAGAGCTTAGGACCAGTGGTCAGGCAGTCGTCAGGTGAGTGGGGTTAAGTGCAGAGAGCTGGGAGAAGTGTGATTTCAGGGCTAAACATAAATATGTGAAATGTAAATATATGCCAATATATGCAAAATACTCTAGCACACCCAGCAAACAGTATTTGCACTGGAGAAGCCCTCTACCAGTGTCTGTGGTTACCGCACTTTCTAGGTCCCTCGAGGTTGGCTCCGACTCCATCCTATTGTGTGCCTGCCTCTGTCTTGCCCCAGCAGTAGTCTGCAGTTTTACTCCCACGAGAGGGTAACAGAGTGGGTCTCGGGATAGGGGGCTCAATAACAGCAGAGTGTGGGTGCAGCATGGAAAACAGAAGGCGCAAGGACTGATGCCATTGATTTTTAAACTTAAGGACTCCTGGCCCTTCTTGCCGCTTGGGGCTTAAACACACACTCAGCCTGACCCCACCCTCCAGGCAAGAGCCTGGAAGATTCCTCTCTGGGTAGTCTGAGGAGCCCAACGGGAAAAATCTAAACACACGGCCAGCAGCTTGGGTCCCTTGGTAAACAGCTGAGCCCGCTCCCCTACCATACTAGTGTGTTCCATTCATGTGCCCTTGGCTGATGAGGAAATGCCTCTCAGATGGGCTGGGGGGCCAGAAGGGGGGGGGTGTGAGGGGTAAATTAAAGAACTGTGGGTAGAAGGAATGGTATACCAAATGTCCAGAGACAGGCTATGGAGAGGTTTTCTTTTTCTTTTTTCTTTTTTTTTTTTTTTTAAAGATTTTATTTATTTGACAGAGAGAAACACAGCCAGAGAGGGAACACAAGCAGGGGGAGTGAGAGAGGGAGAAGCAGGCTTTCCTGCCAAGCAGGGAGCCCGATGTGAGGCTCGATCCCGGATCTCCGCGATCATGACCTGAGCTGAAGGCAGTCACCCAACCAACTGAGCCACCCAAGCACCCCAAGGAGAGGTTTTCAAGAGTGGCATGAGTAGGGCACTGGGCCAGGGAGCTGGACAGGCAGGGCAAAGGGAAAAGTAAATGAGATCCAAAATGCTGGTTGGGCCCAGCAGAGAAAGACACTGAGGGCCAGCGGGAATGATGGGCTATATCTGGGGTCAAACACCACTTTCTGAGCTCTGTACCCTGAACAGGCTGTGCTAACCAGGGAAGATGGTGCAGCCAGCCCAGCTCTCCACCCGCAGCTGCCCTGGGGATTAGGTAGAGGACAGCCTCCAACGTCAGTCTTAGAGGATGGCAGTTAATTCCATAGATAATGAGGAGCCCGAGGAGAGTTGGGAAACAGGAGGGTGATGTCTAGAATTGAGTTAGACTGAAAGGAGAATGAATTTATGAGCCAGACACTGGGAGATGGGGGGCTGCGCCAAAGTCAACGGGGAAGTCTCAGATGAACCTGGGTCCGTATTCGCGGGAGGAGGAGGAGATGGGGGCCCAGGGAACAGAAACTGCTGGAAAAGGAGTGGAGGCCTTTGGACATGAAACAAGAACGTGGAGGGAATGCAGGAGGAAGCATTGAGCAAGAGAGAAAGCAGCCACCGCCAGCCTATCGGAGTGCAGAAAAACACCTGCACTGGGGAAGAGGCCCTCAAACATTACGAAACTATTTGGCTGTCTTCTCTCCCTTCACTGGTGTAACACAGGAATTCAGGGAAAGAATTCTTTCCCTTTCCTAATGCTGTGGTGCGTTCGGCAGAGAACAGGCTCATGGATGCCATCAGTGTACCGAGACAGTGACAAATGAAGGACATTTGTGAAGTTGGGTCCCCCAGTGAGCCTTTGTCCTTGGGCACTCTTCTCCCCTGAGCCTTCTGCACACAGATTTCCCTGATATAGGTACCAATGTCTATCCTTTAGTGAGGAGAGATAGTAATGCTTGCCAAGCATCCAGTGAAGGAAGCAGGCGCTCCTGCTCTGGGGATGCTCCCCCCTGGCAAGCCTGCAAACCTCAAATTTATTCCCTACTCTTTCCTCTGCAAACAGGCATGGAAGATCTCGGTGACAAGTGTGAATAATTGTTTGGAAGGAGAAACTAAAAGTTCATTACTAACCATTCACTCTTGGGTTCACTCAGCAGGGGCCTCAGGAAGGAAGCAGTTCCAAGATAAATAATAATAAATGCCAGTCACACGTTGGAGTAAATGAAAGACTCTCACACTCATTATCTTGATTCTCAAAGTAACACGGAGGGCCTTATAGGATTACTATCTCCCTCCTGCAGCTGAGGGATTCAAGACCCAGAGAGGTTAAGGGACTAGCCCAAGAATACACAGTAGTTGTTGGCAGAAGTGAGACTCGCACCCAGGGCTCCCAATGTCCAGTTGGGTCCTCTCCTCCATGTGCAAGGTGGTGAGGGGGCTGCGAGAGCACAGGTGTGGGGCACTATCCCCCGGGGGGAGGTGGAGTGGGGAGGGTATCTGAGAGAGGAAACCGGTCAGGGAGCTCCTTTGGCTATACCACCACTGGCGAGGGTGGAAGCCATGATCAGGCTCCCCTAAATTTTATGGATTGTCAAGGCCTCTTTCCTCAGCTCTGGGTGAGACAGAATAAAGAGGAGAAGAGACTCTTCTCTTCTGGGCAATAAGCCCCAGGTCACCCATCCAAACCCAGCACTCCATCCTAATTCTTTATTCCCCTGAGGGAGCCTGCCCTGGAGAGCCAACCTCCAGATTTCCCAAGAGTTAAGGTTGCCATGTAAGAGCTTGGCCCCTTTGGAGAACTCTGTCCTGAAAACATGTGATCACACTAGCTCACAGTCAGAGGTCCCCAAGGTGCTCAGAGCTCAGAATTGACTTTCCTGTGGGTGAGCCCATGGTCAGTGGTAAACATGGAGGCCCTTCTTGGTATATTGGCTGGCTGCTCTCCACAATAGACTTGCCTCTCAAGCTCAGGCCCTGGACAGATGCTCGCAGGAACTGTGTCTAAAAAAAAGGACATGGTCATAACTCTACATTCAAATGCCTAGATCCTAGATAAGCTTCCTATTGATGCCAAAGCTACCCTTCCCCAAGGCCCCGATGGGAGATCCATGCACAGAGGAAAAACCCAGGTGAAGGGACAATTTATAATTCACCGGGGCTTTAACTTGACCTCAGATGCTGGAGATCAGGCAGACCTTTATGTTCAAGGTCAAAGTGCTCTGTGGAGCTGGACTTCAAGAATTTATTTTATTTTATTTTTTTTAAAAGATTTTATTTATTTAACAGAGAGAAACACAGTTAGAGAGGGAACACAAGCAAGGGGAGTGAGAGAGGGAGAAGCAGGCTTCCTGCCGAGCAGGGAGCCCGATGTGGGACTTGATCCCGGGTCTCCGGGATCATGACCTGAGCTGAAGGCAGTCACTTAACCAACTGAGCCACCCAGGCTCCCTGGACTTCAAGAATTTAAAGAGCACTTTGAGCCCTGCCCCCTTCTATACCTTCTCATGCACACAGTGCTTGCACACTCACTCAGCAGTGTATGGGTCCAATGCTGCTCATCTAAGGACCACAGCTGGAGGACCCATGACCCAGAATGAAACTGGCTGACCCTCTCCTCACCCCTTTCCAGCAGGGGAAGAATAAGAGATTGGGGAAAGGCACCCCTGACTCCACCTTCAGCTTGGGCCACACCTCCAACATACCATTTAAAAATAAATAATCATTAAAAATTAGCAGGATAGGAATTCATCTGTGACCCATTAGAACATCTTTCATGCTTTAATATTCTTAACGATCTAATGAATGCAATTTAATTCAACATGGCACAGGGTTTGAGTCATGCTCAGGGATGGGTGCTGATCATTCACTCAAAGGGGTTAGGCATGATCATTCAGAGAAGGGATTGTAGTGTAGTCAAGGAAACACATACATACAACTTGTTACCACTTGGGCCAGTGCTAAGGTAGAGCCATGGGAGACAGGTTATGCAATGATAATTTCTGGACAAAGGGAAAAAGTTTATACAGCAGGCTCATGGAGGAAGAGATGCTTGAGTCAGACCTTTGGGCTTTTCCTGGGATGTGCCATATGTCAGTATCAGGTTAGGGGAGGGAAGAAATAAGCGAGCTGAGATCCAATTCGATATGGAGCACAGTTTTAAAAATAAGAGATTAGGACAGGGAAGAGAGGGTAAGAGAAAGAGGGTTAGAAAAAGGACTTGCAATATTGAACACTGGACATTGTTATCAGAACTGACAAGTTTCTCTCCCGATGAGCAGCATCCACGTAGAGAAAGACACTGAACCAGGGAGACCATTCCCAGCCCAGGCACTCATGGCGGTGGGGGCTGGGGGTGGTGTGGGACCTTAGATACAAGAGCTCCCTCCTGGTCTCAGCTAGCAACTGTACAGAATAAGAAATGCATGCCTACCATTGGTGGTGTTTGATATCAAGTCCCTCCTAGAAGGAAACAGATGGCCCCATGAAATAAGAAGTTGAAGAAGGCTCAGTAAGGGATTGTTTATAAAGGGATGGGCACAAAATGAAGCCAAAAAATGGTAACATGCCAGGGACTTGTGACATCTGGAGAGTCAAGGAGATAAAACTCTTTTCTGTGAGAGAGGATGCCTGACTAGACTGGTAGCCTTTGAAAGAGAATGGAGCCAACCACTGGCTGAGGCAGGGAGATAGGCTGTAACCTCTAGCCCACCTTCAGTGCCTCTCAGCTGAACACATGCAAAGGCAGAGGGTAAGGGAGCTGGGAGAGGCAGTCTGTGGAGGTCAGCTTCCGGACTGAGTGGGGGAAAAATGGCCCAGAAGGAAGCAACGGAGAATATCTCTTGTAGTAGACTGACAAATGTATTTGAATTGTTATATGTTTGTTTTAATGTGAAATAAAAGCAATGTAGCCATGAGTTCATAGCTGTTATTTCTTAGGGTAAGGCAACAGCGGGTCTTTATCTTTCTATCTTTTATTTTATATATTTATTTATTTGAGAAGAAGTTCAAGAGAGAGAGCACGTGCACAAGCAGGGGAAGGGGTAGAGGCAGATGGAGAGGGACAAGCAGAATCCCCACTGAGCAGGGAACCCTGAGATCATGACCTGAGCCGAAGTCAGATGCTTAACCAACTGGGTCATCCAGGCGCCCCCAAAATGGGTCTCTATATGTTAAAAGTTAGACAATTGAAGAAAAATATGAAGTGACAGTCGTGGTACAAGAAGAGGGCAAAAATGACAAAGATGGCCTTTGTAGAACTGAAATTTGGGAAATTCTGGGCTGGGTAATAGAATTGCTTCCATTTCTGACTCTTTGAGTTTTTAAGTGTCTACATGTAGCTATACTGAGTAAAAGGAAAATGCTGGAGCTGTCACAGGGTATTTTCAGATCATTTTAGTTCAGTAAAATCTTATAATCATGAGAAATTATGGTGAGATGACCACAAGACTCCCCATAATTCCACTACTGTCCTAAGATTGTTCTTTTCCGGGGCGCCTGGGTGGCTCAGTTGGTTAAGCGACTGCCTTCGGCTCAGGTCATCGAGTCCCACATCGGGCTCCCTGCTCGGTGGGAAGCCTGCTTCTCCCTCTCTCACTCCCCCTGCTTGTGTCCCCTCTCTGGCTGTGTTTCTCTCTGTCAAATAAATAAAATTAAAAAAAAAAAAAAAGATTGTTCTTTTCCTTCTTGAAGGTTAAAACAAACAAATCCCAAAGCCACCAACAAACATGAGCAAGAACATTCACAGCAGCACTATTTGAAACAACCCAAATGTCCATCCAGGGGATTTTAAAAATTGGGCTATTTCCATACTCCGCAACAATGGAAATGAACAAAGTGAAGGTCTATCCAGCAACAGATATGAAACTCCCAAATGCAATGTGAGTGAAAGTAACCAGGCACAGAGAGTCCAAGAGATTTCCTTTATGTGAAGTTCAAAAACAGGCTGAACAAATCTAAGGGCTGGCAGTCAGAAGAGTGGCTACCATCATGGGAGGAAGGTGAGGGTGTTGACCAGAAGGAGCCACAAGGTGGGGTTTGGGAAGGTAAGTAATGTTCTGGTTTTGGACCTGTCTTTGACATGGTCTGTCCATTGAGAGATAATTCATTGAACTTTGCATTGATGATTTTGGAAGCTTTTAGTAGGTCTCTTATACTTCATTTAAAAAAAAAAACCCACCAAAACCACATATTGCATGGAGCACTGGATGTGGGGCATAAACAATGAATCTTAGAACACTGAAAATAAATTAAAAAAACAAACAAAACCCCGAAACATTATTTTAAGTGTATATAAAGTGGAAAAGCTATGATTTTTCCTTGTTGACTCTAGGAAAATGATCACAAAGGATGAGTGCCCCTCTAGAATAAGCAGAGTTGGTGACATGTTTCTGGTGATCCCAGGCTTGGTTACTTCTCCCATTTCTACCAAATTCCCTCTCCCACCTCCCTCAACTTCCATTGCTGGTAGAGCTCCTGCCATCTACAAACGTTTTACAGGTGCCCATGGGACTGGTACAACAGTGTCTACTGTTTTCTAAATCTGGTTGTGTCTGGTTGACCAGATGACCGACATTAACCACTGTTGGAGTTGCCCTCCTATTCCTAGGTGATGGTAGAAGAACTCTAGACCTTATATGGTACCAGGAAAATAGGTCAGGGACCTCCCCCCTCATTGTTACCATTTATATCTATGTCTGGTTTGACACATTTGCAGCTCCAGGGCCCAGAGGTGGCCTCATCACACGCAGGCCAGCCATGGTCTTGACCACAGGAGCTCCAGCTTCCTTCCAGTTGTGGCATTTAGTAGTCAGTACCTGGCCATCTTCGGGCATTCCTATAGAAGGTTCTTTACCTCCTAGGACAGTTCAGAGGAACTGGGAATAGATCTCAGCTTCTTTAGGAGGCCATCCTCTAGAGGTTGGGCAAGGGAGACACGAATCCTTAAGGTACAGCAAGCCTGAGGGGCTGGAGGGAGGAAACAATACTGCCAATTCTTTGAGAACAAGACTTGGGGGAGGGAGAAGAAGGGAGCTAATTTCTCACCAGGGTGTCCGCCCTGCCCTCTGCAAGCCAGGCGGTGTGCTCTAACCTGTGGTGTGTTCCGAGAGGACTCCCACCCGTTAAGAGCCTAACAGCCTGGTTGGTGATATGACAGCACCTGTGAGTAAAGAAACAAAACCAAACCCAAGCAGGCAAGATAATTTTTAAAGCAGCAGCAGGCTGGGACAAACCTCGCAAGCCAACCTTGCACACTCCCCCGCATTAGTGTTCCCACATCATCACTTTGATGGGTCCAGATGTCACAAACCCTCAGGCCCTCCATGTGAAAGTTCTATTTCACTATACATGTTCATTTGTGATGCAATTTTCTCAAAAAATTGAATCTGTGGATCTACTTTAAAAACTGAGAACATAAAAACTGACCCAAGCTTTCAATTATAGCCTCTCTAGAAAACTAAAGATCTGGCAACACAGGGAGCTCAACTTCCACATGGCAGCAGTAGGCAGGAGCGAGTAGTGAGTGTTCCCTGTAGATAGGGCTTTCTGCCTACAGAACCCCCTCCTATCTCCCCACTTCCAATTGTCTCACACCCAGCCTCCCTCACTCATGGGTGCCACCTGCTCGGTCCTGCTCCCAGGCATATCTTATCCTTTTAAAAATAATTAATAATAATAATAATAATAATATAAAATTATTATCAAGTCAAATCTCCCATTGCCCCCCCACACATGTTTTTCTCCCAACCTTAGAGTGCTCAGGAATGATTTTCAGGGTGTTGTACATTCAGCCGATTGTTTTCTCAGAATCAAGTTTCACTTTTTCACTCTTTCACTTGTACCTGTGATTCATACCTTACTTTTGGCATCTCAGACCTTCCAAGATCATTTTCCTTCTCTCTAACATACATCCCTTAGAAGTTTCATTACTTAGGGTATGTCCATCAATTTTTGTTGTCAGAAAACACCTCTATTTTGCCCGTGATCTTGTGGGATGACTTGCTTATTTATTTATTTTTAAAGATGTATTTATTTTAGAGAAAGACAGAGGATGTGGGTGAGCATGAGCAGGGAGGAAGGGAGAGAATCCCAAGCAGATTCGCTGCTGAATGTGGAGCCTGACTGGGAGACATGGGGTTGGATCCCAGGACCCTGAGAACCTACAATTTTGAAAGTTTTTTGGTCACAATGAAGGTATGAATTCCAGCCCCAAACTTACATAAGGATAGGCATTTAATTAGAAATTCTCAGGGGAAATTTTTGTTTTTCTTTTGCCTCCATTCTGAACCAAAATCGGATATCTTGGGGCCCCTGGGTGGCTCAGTCAGTTAAGCATCTGCTTTCAGCTCAGGTCATGATCTCAGGGTCTTGGGATCAAGCCCCACATCGGGCTCCCTGCTCAGCGGGGAGCCTGCTTCTTCTTCTCCCTCTGCCCCTCCCCCTGCTTGTGTGCTCTCTCTCTCTTTCAGATAAAAAAATAAAATAAAATAAAATAAAATCGGCTATCTTAAGACAGTAATGGTCTGTGGTATATATGCTACTGTTTACCTTGGGAAGCAAGATCTGACAACTTCTACTAAAATGTCTACCCTTTGAAGGTTCTGAGTATTCATAAGGATTTCCAATCTACTCTCATATTTCACTTCAGTCTGATTTTGTCTTCTATCTCTGTAGCCCATTTGGCCAGAATTAACAGGGGCTTCTTGGCACAGTCTGGCTCCTGCTCACTTGCCTGGGTTCACACTTCCTCACTGTTTCTGCCTCTGAGGGATTTCCTCCCAGTCCTGCCAGTTCAGCCTTGTTGTCTGTAAAACAGGCTTTTAATTGTTTCCCTAGCATCTTAGGGATTTTTGACAGGATTGCTCCAAAATCTACTTTTCTGTGTTTTTGGTAACATGGCATTCACTCTTTTATCATTTTCCAGCAGTCTCCCAGAAGCCTTGCTCACCCTATATCCTCTTTCTACAGTGATCTTCCTCATCTTCCCCATTTGCTAAATCTTATTGTGGTGAGCAGAAGTCTAATATGGTGCCCCCAATCTCTAGCCTCTGATGGATGCACACTCTCCCCCTGTTAATCAATCAAACGCTAACTTACTGCTTCTGTGAAGAGATTTTGCAAATGTAATTAATGTCCTAAATCAGCTGATCTTAAAATAAGGGTATTATCTGCATGAATGGGTCTGACTTAATAACATAAGGTTTGTTTGTTTTTAATTTTATTTATTCATTTGACAGGGAGAAACACAGCTAGAGAGGTAACATAAGCAGGGTGAGTGAGAGAGGGAGGAGAAGGGAGCCCAATGTTGAGCAGGGAGCCTGATGTGGGGCTCCATCCCAGACTCTGGGATCAAGACCTGAGCCGAAGGCAGAGGCTTAACGACTGAGCCACCCAGGCGCCCCAATCACATAAGGTTTTTAAAAGCAGAAAGTTTGGGCATCTGGGTGGCTCAGTGGGTTAAAGCCTCTGCCTTCGGCTCAGGTCATGATCTCAGGGTCCTGGGATCGAGGTCTGCATCAGGCTCTCTGCTTGGCAGGGAGCCTTTCTTCCTCCTCTTTCTCTCTCTCTCTCTCTCTCTCTCTCTCTCTCTCTCTGCCTGTTTGTGATCTCTCTCTCTCTGTCAAATAAATAAATAAAATCTTTAAAAAAAAGAAAAGAAAAAGTTTTGTCTGATTGGTTGTAGAAGAAGAAGTCATAGAGCTGTCCTCTGGCTAGTCTGGAAGAGAGCAACGGTCTGTGTCGTGAACTTTCTATGGAGCCGCAGGGCAAGAGCCCCTGGGCAGCCCTAAGGAGCTGAGAGTGGTCCTTGGCCAACACCTCGCAGAACAACCCCGAGGACTTCAATCCTGCAACAACAGCAAGGAAGTAAATTCCGCCCAAACCTGGTGAGCTTGAGTGAGCGGCCCTGAGCCCTCCTGAGAACAGACGGCCCTGTTCCACACCCTGGTTGAGACCCTAGGCAGAGAATTTGGTTGCACTGGACCTGGACTTAACTGTGAGACGGTATGTTCGTGCCATTTTAATCTGCTAAATTTGTGGTGATTTTTCACACAGCAATAGAGAACGAACACAGGCCTGGACTAATACACTACCAATATAGCCACCTCAGCCTTCAAAGCCAGACTCAGTTGTCCTTGAGTAGCTCTGAGGCAGCTCCAGCCACGTCTCCCTCCCCCGCCACCCCCACACCTCGCTGGCCTGACTCTTTGTGAATAGCCGTTCTGTTAGATCTCATGGTGTTACTGTTTTTGCTTGTTCATTTTGAAAGTGTCTTTCTCTTCGGTTAGACCATTTGACCTTTGAGAAAGGGCTGTGCCTTAGGTGAATTCTGGTGTCTGATGGCCTAGGTTCCGATCGAGACTTTGCTACTTCTTAGCCGTGCGAACTTTGGTAGTTCATTGCATGTCCTTAAGTTTCTCAGGTCTCAACTTCCTTAGATAAGATATGGGGATAAGAAGACCCTACCACAAAGGAAGGTTGTGAAGATAAAATGAAATGATTTTTGTGTACCACTTAGCATCCCCTGGCACATAGCAGGCCCTCGGGAAATGTTTGTGCAGTGAATATATGGGTGAAGGAGGGATGGAATGAGAGCCTGCAGATGTGCCTGGAGATGGTGTCTGCAACTTCTACGATTCGGTCTGTGTGAAACAGTTTCCTTGATCCAAGCTGTCCTCTGTCCACAGACAGCCTTCTCCTGATGTTTCCCTTCCTTGTTTTACTTGCTTTTTCCCCATGATTGCTCACAGGAGACATTCCTAGAAAAACCTCAAGGGATTGACTTCGTTTGTGCTTTAGGGCAGCAGACAGCCTATGTTCTGTTGGCCGCAATGTGCTCCGCCTCTGGGAGCTGAGAGAGGGACAGCATCTCAGGAGGAGGAGGATGGGGGTTGAACAGGAGGTGAAGCTTGCCAGGAGAGAAATACAAAGACAATGCCTGCGTGGGAAACCCGACAACAAGCGGATGGTAGAGGGTGAGGGATGGCTGAGCCACCCCCCCACCTCCCCCATCCCCCACCTTCCCCCCACCTTCCTCCACCCCCCACCCCCGCCTCCCACACAGCCTCCGAGGCTGCAGCTGCCGTCCTGCCTTTCTTTCTGGCCACCTACAGAATAATCATGACAGCATCACCTCTAACAGCTTCGAAGATGCCAGGCCCTAGGGAAGGCACAGCTTCTGTCTTGGTGTCAGATGAGAGCCATTTGGCAGACGAAAAGAAACAGGCCATCTGGAAAAGCCTCTGAGATCTCAGTAATTGGAACCAATGACTCCCTTCAGTTTTATTTATTGTAAAAAACAACATTATAACAACATGAGAGGACATCTCTTAAAAAGGAAAAAGAGATTACTCATGATCCTACCACCCTAACACCACAACTGTTTTCTTTTTCCAAGTTCCCTTCTCATTTTTGGCCACATGATGGAAGTTTGCATACAATCTGTGCCCCGTTTGTTGTTTTCACTTAATATGGTATTTCAAGCCTTTTCTAGTGTTGACCTAATCTTCACATTGCTGTCTCTCTTTCTCTCTTTCTCTCCTGAACATATTCCAGCCACTTTGATGGAGGCATAATTAATGATTCCTTAACCCTTGGGGATTCTTGTTCATCCCCTTGAATCTTTGAGGTTGGCTCTTGGCAAAGCTGTAAATGAAAGGAAGTTTGTCTTCCAGGCCTATCGGCAACCCTTACACATCTTTCTTCCTGTTAGCAATTTTAGCCCAGTGCTTCTCTTGCCATAGCCTGATGTCAGTCTGCTCTCTAAGCCTGTGTCTTTTTCAAGGACTGTTAAAAAATAATACTATAGTTCTATTTTTTTCCTTAAAAGAGTAATGCATGCTCATGTTGTTCAATTTGAGAAATATGTAACAGCAAAAGAAAGTAAAAATCTGCTATAACTTTGCTCTGCAGGATCATATGCCACTTTTCCTTATTGTTCTCACAAGTATTTTTGGCATTTTTGACCCCAGTTGTCTGCGCTAGGTCCCTTTCCTCCCAGTCCCTGCTCTGCTTTCTAGCTTCCCTTCAGAAGCTAACTTATGTTGATGATACAATGAAAAAGCTGAATGAGCAAACCCCAGAAAGCAAGCACACTATCCTGAAGCCTTAGGCTCCTATTGAGGTAAAAATATTCACAAACAGGTACACGAAACATCACAGGGGCACCTAAGGTTGCCTAGTTTAACTCACAATAGACTCCACTGACTCATAAAACTGGAGTGTATAGAGCTAGGATAGGCTGCAGGGCTGGTTTGATCTAGTGGCTCAAAAATGTTAAAAAGGAAATGGTTTCTTGTAACTTCCCTCTCTGCTTCCCTCAGCATTATTCTCTTCTAAGGTAAATTCTTCTTATAGCCTAAAGGATTGCCTTCTCAGCAGCTTCTGAAGCTATTTACTGCCTGACTCCTGTCTAGCTGCAGCATCTCTCTCTCACCATCCCATCAATCTGAGATTTCCTCTCATTGGATCAGTCTGCTTCCTAGGGCCACCCATGAATCAATTCTAGTGGCAAGGAACATGGGATGACCCTGAATGGCTTAGACCAGCAGGTCTCAAGCTCTAGTCTTAGGACCCTTTACACTCCTAAAAAGTACTGAGGATCTCAAAGAATCTTTTGAATGGAGGTTTGATCTATTGATATTTGGCAAGTTAGAAATCAAATTTATTAAAATTAATAAAAGAGGGGCTCCTGGGTGGCTCAGTCAAGCAGCTGCCTTCAGCTCAGGTCATGATCCTGGAGTCCCAGGATTACTACTTGGCGGGGAGTCTGCTTCTTATTCTCCCTCTGCTCCTCCCCCTTCTCATTCTCTCTCTCTCTCTCTCTCACTCTCTCTCACTCTCTCTCTCTCAAGAAAATAAATACAATCTTAAAAAAATAAAATTAATAAAATAATCATAAAAATAATACATTTACTTGTTATAACTAGTTTATTAAACAGTAAGTATGCTTTTTTGTTTTTGTTTTTAAAGATTTTATTTATTTGACAGAGAGAAATACAGCCAGAGAGGGAACACAAGCAGGGGGAGTGAGAGAGGGAGAAGCAGGCTTCCCGCTGAGCAGGGAGCCCGATGTGGGACTCGATCCTGGGTCTCCGGGATCATGACCTGAGCCGAAGGCAGTCGCTTAACCAACCGAGCCACCCAGGCACCCCAGTAAGTATGTTTTAAAAGGCATTAATAGCCTCCCAAAATAATTTTTCCAAAACAAAAAGATGGTGAGAAGAATGGCTTTTTTTTTCTTTACTTTTTAATTTGCAATTCTCTTTAAGTCTGGTTGAATAGGAGACAGCTGGATTTTCATATCTGTTTCTGTATTCAATCTGTTGCAAATCATTTTGGTTCAAGTACAGGAAGAAAATCTGCTTCACATCCATATGAAAATGGAGAAGGGAGGAATATTTTAACAGCTTTTTAAGATAATTGTGAATATTCTTCTTTGGTACTATACCAAAACTCTACAAGAGGTCATATCTTACAGGCTTGTTGCACCATGGAATCTGAAACCTTATCTGTAAATTTTTCATACCATTAAAGTCCATTGTCTGCCTTGCATTTAAAATTCATGTTTAACCCATCTGTGATTTTGTAACATCATGCATTAGCCATCTGGAAAACCGTGCTTCACTGAGTAAATGCAGGTCTGGCTCATCATACATGATCCATTATCCCCCAATGTATTTGTTAACATCACCATCAGTCCCATCAGAAAAGTCCTTAAATATTGAGAAGCTGTTCCATGCTGATATAAACTCTTCCTTCATTCTAAATTTCTTTTGAAAGCTGTAATTTTTCCATCATTGGCAACCAACAGCCCATTGTTTTCCTTGGAGAAACAGACTCACAGAATTGATTGTCAAGAAAATGTCTACCAAATAACCATAATTTATCAGTTGCTTTCTCAAGTAAAAATGGTGTTCATTGACCCCCACCCCTCACGAAACCAGCTAGCTCAGCCAGCAGCCACACAAGAGTTTTCCTTGGACAACCACCATGCTAAGAACATTCTTAAATGAAACTGTGTTTTTTTAATTTAAAAAATTATTTTTTTACCATGAGTGTGGCGGTAAAGGGTATTAGTACAGGTCAGTGCCACCACCCTGATGTGTGAAGGCACCAGTATTTTGCACACCTTTCCTTTTGCACCATCAACGAGAAAGGTAAATTATGTTTTAGATCATAATGAACTCATTTTGACTTCATAGATTCCCTGAAAGGTCCTCAGGGAACCCCTAGGGGTCCACAGACCGTACCTTGAGAACCTCTGATCTAGACCCATCAGCGCTCACTCAGAGTTAAGAGTGGGACAAATTTACCTAAACCATATGTTGCATCAAAGCAGGGCAGAGGGAGTGGATATTGGGAGCAGCTACAATGCCTGCTGTCAGAATGAACTGAGTAATGAACATAAGGAACTAAAGAATTACAAAATCACAGTAGCTTTCCCAGATTTACAAATAGTTTGGCCACTTTGCTAGCCAGGGGCCTGAGCTTTTCTGAGACCAGCCACTGACTTGAAGACAGTTCAGGTAAGGCTTCAAGACCTAGTGGCCGATCTTAATCTACAGTTGGGAGGATCTCTGTCTCAGTGCGGAACACTAGCTTAGGATGGCTCTGCAGCTACGAAAAAGATATTTTAGGGGAGGGCTTGTCTTGTTGCACAAGTCCTCTTCTCTTCTCACCAAATGTGAACGCAGTGAACGAGGTAGTGGGTGCAGGGTAAGCTTAATAGCCATCCTGTTAGCCTGGGACACGAGGCAGTTTCAAGCTCCCTTTCTTTCTCACACCCACCTTACTTTCACTCTTCCAA